>JACEIK010000302.1:185501-282758 GCA_018107945.1 Datura stramonium | reverse complement strand
CACAAGAAAATTAGAATTGACAATAAGAATCCTCATTTACCATGTCACTCCTATTACCGGCTTACATGGCTCAACATTGAATTTGCTTGAAAACTATCAACGTTTTTTTTTTTTCTTTTACAGAGACTTTTGATGAAAACTTTAATCATATGAAAGCTTGTTAAGATGTGCATGAACATCAGGAGATCACTAGACATAACCAAAAAAAATCTTAAGTGACCTTCCGTTTTATCTTTCATGTACTACCTGCACCTTCTGCCGAATATGAATTATTTTTAATCTTATACAACCACGTGTTCATCTTAGCATTCACATCTCTACGACAATCAAAGATATGTAGCAGCCCAAGAGTCTAATACATACATCTTTCGAACATGTAGTAGCTCGAGCCTCATTATTTTCTATTCTACAAGGTAACACTTCCACTTCAACCATCCTATTTTAATTAATATCTTTACCTATAATACCAATTTCTTGGAACATGAAACCTAAATATCTGAAAATGAGTAGATGTTTCAAGTTTCAACACTCACCACCCCCCAAATCCAAACTCCACTTCATGCTTTTCCATTCTTAGAACCAATGATGTTGCTCATTTTTAGAGAAAAAGGTATTACCATTCTTCACAAATTTGTGCCAATTGAGTTAAGAGAGTGTCTGGCATATCAAGAAAGTTGATTTCCACCATAACAAAAGGGAGATGCCAAACAAATGGTACATTTGCTACCTAAACAAAAGGAGAGATCAATATTACAATTATCACTTCCCAAAGCATGCTCTTTTTAGCATGACATAAGATTGAAAATGAACTACTCTAAGATTTACAAATATAAACAACCCTCACATGAGTGAGGAAAGAAACTTGAAATAGAAAAGGAAGAAACAGAATTAGAAGTTAAAAAACAAAAAACTTGACTTTCTTACTTTCTTTATTAACAGATATTATACCTGTATAAGAGTTAAATTAGGGAGGAGGGGACTACAACCTTCCACCATTTAAGCCCAACTAAAAAAACCTTACCAAAGTCGAGTTCCAAATAGGAGCATACCCCTATACATATATACAAGCTGATTACATAACTTATGTGCAGTTGATTGTAAATGTCACCATGTACCAAAGCTGCAACCAACATGCTCTTGGGTGATAATGCGAAGCCGATCTTGCATGACATCCATGGATGGATAAGGAGGAAAGCATAGGCGGAAGAAGCATGTGTGTGAGGAAGGCAAGCGATCATACGACTCTCTGGTTTTGTAGATGTAAAGCCTAGAAGCCAAACCACCAAAACCCTCTACTGGTAGATACTTTATTGAAGTCCAAAAGAAGAGGAGAACCTTTCTCTGCTCGGCTGACATGCACCCAACAATCTGCAGGAATGAAATAAAACAAACTTTAAATTGGTATGAATCAAATCTCATAAACCGAAGTTCATCCACATAATATTTGAAGTGGTAACAACCGAGTTCCCAAGTCCACCTTAGGAATGATTAGGTAATCCATGACTTATATCTAATGACCACCAGATACCTTGTTTGTTTGCTTTCTCCACCCGTCACAATTGCATTAATCCAAGCCCTGAGAACATGTTCAGTGGATCCCCGCGTAGCTTATTGCCCCACTCATATTCACACAAAGAAAAATGCAAAGATGCGAGACTACTAAATGCAAAAGGAGGGTGGTTTTAGATGAGGATGTAAGCTCAAACTTTAGATTTGTCGGAGCAGAATAAAGAAGACTCATCTTCTGGCACTGTTCAGCTTGTTAGGTTATCTACTTAAACAAAACTTTGCAGCTCTCAATAAAAAATCCTTTCTTAAGTTAGATAGAATGAGAGATGAGGTGAAATAATATCTCCATAGATAACAATAGAAGATCAAAATCAAAGATGGCAAACTTCTCCAAACAGCACAAGACAACTTTTTCTAGTTGCTTTCACAGATAAATTCCTATACCCAGAATCAAGGTATTTTGTTTTTTTAACCTGCAAAATGCTCTTCACAGAAACCAACAGTTCTTCATTGTTAATTCTTGTTTCACCTAAGAATGTGATAAAGGAGTGAGCCAAGGCGGGCAACAGGCCCACAGCCTAATATTAGCCTCTAAATTTAGTCCCTGCTGAACCTCTGAAGAGAAAAAAAGATAATCAATTCTAAAAAGTAATTGTTTCTCTCTTCTATTTATCCAAGCATTGAGCAATTACAGAAGATTCCTTTTAACACTGATCAATTCAATTAATTCTTGAATTTTGCTCCTTTCTCTTCTCTTTGAAGTATCATCTGTTGTTTAGAAACTTTTGCCAAGTAACAAGCATATTCAGTCCCGTTCTCCTCTTGTTTTTGTATACTGGCGAGCATCAGCACCCTCAAGTAGACTTTCCAACAAAAACCAATAAAAGGGTGAAGAAATATAAGGTCAAAACTTTCTACTCCCACCCCCTCTTACCTAACCCACCAAAGAGTTTCCCGACTACCCCATTAAAAAATCTTGAAACAAGAAAGATTATTAACCCCAAACTCTTCTCAAGAAAACATCTTCTCAAAAGATTATCAACCCCAAACTAGTCTGGGCATGCAACATAAATCTTATTTAACCATTCCATTCGCTTCAGGCCATAGAAATACAAGGTCCTTAGAAACATTCTACTCCCACTCCCCTATCCAACTGAAAAAGAAAAAAATGACAAGTTTTCACCCAACCATAAAAAACCAATAAACAGAATAAGAAATACGAGGACCTTCAGAACTTGCTCTGGCACCCGCAATCAGTTACAATCACTACATGAGCCAAGGAAGATTGTTAAGCCCAAACTAGACTGGCCGCTTATATGGATCTTCTGTTTATCATTCTGTTTACTTCATGCAATAGAAGGTTATAGGCTATATTCTTCATTGCAGGAGAGAGAGGAGGAGGAGGGGGAAGGGGTGAGGGAAGGAAATGGTAAAATTAGAAGTTGCAATGAGCGAAGAATCTGTCTCTTGAACTCCCTTGCATGGTTATTTTTTTGCAAACTCAAAATCCAAACCAATCATGAAGACCCAAGTTCCAGTATGAGCTAGAAGAGTACAGAAATCTAAGAAATTCACCAAAAAGTTCTAAAAAGGAAATTCAACCAAAGTTACTGCCAGATGTACTAAGGATCATTACCTTCTCATATTCGAGCATCAAGGACAAATCAAAGGGTATCATTTTTATCATCCTAGTCTAGACAAGATAGAGAATATCATTGTGCTTAGAAATCAAAATTAAATTGTACTGTGTGAAAACGACGAATATCCCTCTAGATTGCCTACATTGGATATCTCCCACCTTTATTTATAAAATCACAGGGAACCCACTAAGCTTTTAGTTCTATTACACACGCCTCTGTATGACCAAAATTCTTGGCTATCTAGTCAAAAAGTATCTAAGAGCTGTTGACATTACAGAAAATGTGAATTTACACCCAAAATACCCTTCGAAAGTAGGCCACTATTCACTATTTATAAATGCATTTTTATCACACTTATTGCTTAACTCTAGAATTTATAACTCTCTAAATTATATATTAACTTCAATAAATCGAGACCTTAAATTGAAAGGGGAAAAAGAAAAAAAAATTTAATTGAAGTACTTTTTTCTAGATAAGTGGAAATGCCTAATCTTACATGTCATATTAAAGCTTGTATTCTCTAAATAAACTCAAAGATTTGCATTTTGAAAATTATGTTTATTGGCGTATGCTAGCACCAAGCGGGCTAAGGTCGACAACCTATTCCCCTTTGAAAATTATGTTTATTGGCGATGTAGGTAATCATCACTTTTGTGCTAGTATAGTTTGGAAGATGGACTAAATTTTTTGATGTTGGGTCTTTCCTTCTCTTCTTTCTCGTAGCCCTTTAATCTGTTCTTTATAAAGCACAAAGGGTACACACGTGAGTGATATTCACTTGTACTTTTAGCAAAAGGGTCTAACAAAGGTGACACTTAGCTCGCAAAGAGGTTAGGTATCCGAAACTTAATGATCTAGCATGTTGTCCCCCGTAGTTTGCCCTAATTTTGACAACAAGAAATGTACTATTTTTCAAAAAAAGAGAATAATCTAAGAAACTATAAAGAAAACAACAAAAGATAGGGGTTATGATGATGTGCAAGGCGATTGGTCTTGGAGATAGAAAACAAAGGAGGAGTTGGGCTTTTGATTTTGCTAAAGATTTTGATCCGTGATAGCTAACTTGAGTTTGGTATAAAGAGGAAGGAAGACTTGGTCACCTTTCATAGTACGGTGGCAAAGATTCAAATCTCATTACCTGCTCTTTAGAAAGAGTAATAGCGGCTTTCTATGTATGACGGTAAGGTGATGGGGATCAATTTTGCAAGTAGGAGATATAATCGCTAATTGGAGGAAAGATGGCTATGGGGGCTTGGGAGTGGAAAGGTCTAAGGGAAAGTGGAAGTTAAGTGAAGGTTACCACCTTGTTAGTGGAGAGCAAAAATGAAGAGGAAAAGAGGACAAACAAGAGATGGGTAGAAGACTGCTAAGAAAAAAAGCGAGGATGGTGGTTATTTACAGCTAAGACAAAGAGCATTTGAACACTTGTACGAATAACTAGAGGAAAGGGAAAGAAGTTTTGTAGGCTCACCAAGGCGAGAGAGAGGAGGAGTTGCGACCTACACCAAGTGAGATGCATTAAGGACGGTGGATGCAAATGATGAAAGAGGCAATACATCAAACCAAGATGGCGTACGTACTTCCACAAACTCTTAAATGAACGGGAGACAATATAGTGGCTTCTGAGTGATTTGCACTCACTTCTGAGAGTTATATATTAAGTATTCGCCATTAAGTTTGAGAAGGTTATAGGGGCAATTTGTAAGATGAGGAGAAACAACGATCAAAGGATGAAATTCCTATGGAATTGGGGAAGAACACAGCAAAGCTGGTTTGGAGTGATCTAGCCTGAATTGTTTTAATGTCATTTTCAGGATGACTAGAATGCCTAGAATCCCTGAAGAATGAAGGTGGAGTATAGTGATCCTATTGTACAAGAACAAGGGCGATATTAATTATTGCAAACTATTAAGCCACACAATCAAAGTTCGGGAGAGGGTGGCCGAGACAAGGATGAGGAGGAATGTGTGTATTTCCGAGAGCCAACTCGGATTCATGTGGGAGTGATTGACAACGGAAACCATTCACATTTTAAGGAGAGTGATGAAGCAGTATAGAGAAAAGAAAAGAGACTAAGATACAGGTTCATCAACCTAGAAAAGACATACGCTAAAGCCCTAAGGAGGTTTTATGAGATGCTTGAGTCTAGAGGTAAGCATATGGTACATTAGAATGATAAGGACGTGTATGATGGACCCAAGACTCTGAGTGAGGACAGTGAGCAAACTTAACACTTCTGGAGTCGAGATGGGATTGCACCATGGATCAACTCAATCCATTTTTATTTGCATCGGAGATGGATGAATTGGACACAACATATTCAAGAGGACATACCATGGTGTATGTTATTTTGCAAACGCATATAATATTGATCGACAAGACACCGCGACTAAGTTAACGAGACCGTAGATTTGGAGACAGACTCCTAGGAGAATAAAATACATTAAGTGCTAGTTCAATGTCGCATTTCCAAGAGGCGGATGGGGTGTTAAGTACTGATACATAACTCATCCCAAAAACTTCAAATATCTTGGATCTAGAGAACGACGAGAACGTTACATATCGTATTGGAGCAGGATGGCTGAAATAGAAGCTCACATCCAATATCCCAAGTGATAAGGTTTCACCGAGACTTAAAGGTAAGTTTTATAGAGGGGTTACCAACTATGTTGTACGAGTTGGACTGTTGGCCAATCAAGAATCGCATATTCAGAATATGAAGGTGTGGAGATGAGGATGCTTAGATGAATGTGTAGGCATAATAGGAGTGACAAGCTCAAGAACGAAGATATACAGGACAAGGCAGCAGCCTGTGTGGTGGACAAGATGATGGAGTAAAGCTGAGATGATTCGAAAAGGCGAAGAGGAGCAAGCACAAAGGCCCTATTAAGGAGAAAAGAGAGGTTAAGGTGATCGTTTAAGGAGAGGTAGAGGTAAACCTAGGAAGAATTGAGAAGGGTTGATTAGATAGAACACAGACACATCTTCGCTTCGTGGACGTGACCCTAGATAGGAGAACACAAGGGTCGAGGATGTAGATGGTTAGTAGGTAGTCGTTATTTTCTCTTCCAAATTGTAGGATCAGGGTTCTTGTCTGGAGCACCTACTGTTTCCTTACCAATATTATTTATTACTATGTAGCATTATCTTATCCTTCAATTAAATTACTATTGTTATTTCTTTTACTTTGATTATCTTTACTATCTTATTGATAGCACTCTTCATCTTCAATATTTCATCATAACTTTTTATTCTTGCATTTTTCAAACCTGTCTGGGAAAAAATTCTTGGTCGCAGGGCTTGTCAAAAATAACTTCCTATTTACCCCACAAAGGGTGGGAGGAAGGGCTCACGTACACCCAAGTCGCTCAACCTACCCACCCACCCCCTGCCCCGGGGTATGTTGTTATGTTGCTGGCAATAGGCATACAAGTGAAACCCCTTTGTCCATTTGATTAAAACTTTCTCAAGAAAAAACACATTTACTAGGAAGCATGCATCCACACCAAAAGAAAGAAAATGAAAAGAGAGCTAGAGAAAAGAAAAGAAGAAAAAAGGTTTTGCCTGGTGCAATACCTTTGAAAAGAATCAAGCTTCTAGGACAGAATATTACCAGAGAAAAGAAACGTGAAACAAAAACAATTAAGTCTTCCAATAATGGAAATGTAAAGAATAGAAGACTAGAAACAGACATACCTTCCAAAACCAAGATATTTGAGGATCACTCTCTTTATAGCCATTATAATCAGTATGTGCTTTCCAGTCTCCATGCGAAACAGCAGTTTCGCTCCCATGGAGCATCCAGTCAAGATCTTCAAGATTCAAGCTCTGGAAAAAGGATTTCTGGAGCCTTAAGGCAGTTATAATGTCAGCAAAACCTTGAGCAAAATGTGCTACCCGCTCAGCAATGGATGATGGAAGCTGCATTCTGAATAAGAAGCCCAACATACTGCTCTCATTTTTACTATTCACTATGGTGTCTCTCCCGTTGGGATTCCGAGCTCGACAAATTCCTTCCTGGATCCCAACTCTTCAACTTCACGAACAAATGTCAAACCAAGAGTATCTTGATCTGTTTCATCTCAGATCCATCTCCACATTCGCTTGCAGCTGCTGTACAAGTATGGATCTGCATCCCTTTGCGTCATCTAATGAAATATTCTTCCCCGACAGTTGTAAAAAGAACACGCGATCAAAGACTATGCCAACTTGTATCTTATGCATCAAGGCCAAAGCAATTACCCTGCCAGAGAAGCTAAAATACTCAAGGTGCAATGTCCACCTTAGACGCTGCAATAAAAGTATATGTAGTATAAATAATAGTCCCAATAATGAAAGTAGTATCAGTGTCTTGCTAAATAAAAACTGTTTCCAAACAGACATAGGCACTGCAAGTCATCCAAATAAATGGAAACGCTGATATTGAATGAAAATTATCAGCTTTTCTAACCACATATCTCAAACAGAAAGAAGTGATACTATGACTTGGAAGCACTATATGCAATGCAATACAAACAAAATCGAATCATGAAAGTTCAACTCATCTGAGAAAGTTCGCTGGCTAAGGATCAGCATGGTCATCCATCAGCCAGAATGTTGAACTTACATTACTGTTCCCCAGCATTTATCTGACTGCCCTAATGTGAAGACAACAAGATGGGGACTTCAAAAGCGAAGGTACGAAGAGGACAAGAAGAGTATCTTATAATTCAAGAAGAAAAAGTATATGTGTCATGCAAGAATAATATTTAGATATTGCAGCATACTTAATAATTAACTGACTTCGGACTGATGCATAATTGATTGATTTGATGTCAGATTAAATGAATCCTCCTTAAGTTTAAATGGAAAAATTATGAATGATACATTAAATACAGGAATCTTTGTAGGCCCTCCTTGAAGATAGGGATCTGGACAGGTAGGAGAAGTCAATCCTTATTCCCTGATCCCATCTTCAAATATTTGTGATAATACTAGTTCTAAGCAACTGTTGAAGATAATTTAAACCTAATGTAGGTCAAAATTAAAACAAAACAAGAGAAAAAAATAATACTACAAACAAAGTTAAGAGATCCTAAATTAAGAAAAACTAGCTTGCTAAGTGACTGTCTAACACTCCACTCAAATTATCCATATCATATCTACCTAACTATTTACATATATATAAGCATTAGGACTGATGAAAGACATTTCACAAGATAAATTTATTTGGCTTTACAAATCAATGACAATGTTCCTCTGGTGTACCTCTTCTCCAACAAAATCACAGTCGCATTTCCTTTGTGTTTGGTCCTTCCATGGAACGTCAAATTTGATGCATAAAGAAGTGCAACTTTATTATCACATAAGTTTTACCTAACTAGACTTTCCAAAGTTTATTTCTCTGGGCTTAGTTGTTTGATCAATATAAGTTCGCAAGTTCTAACCACCATGGCTTGATATACTTCTCTACCTAGAGCTGACAGCCAAATTTTGCTTCTTTTCTTCAAAGACACCAAATTCTAACCAAAACACAATATCCTAATGAATGTCTATAAAAGGTAACACAGTCAATCTTCGACTAATGCCCCTCCTAGAGTAGTCTTTTCCTATGAGCATAAAAGCAATATCGCGCAGTTTTTGTGAGACGATTCAAATTACTAGACAATTGATTATATCTCTAAGGATCACTAAGAAGCTTTTTTGACCTAATAGAAGCTTAGCATTTTTATTGAAAAGGTGAGTAATCCTAATAAATGCTTAACATTTGGACCAATAATACGATCATTAGTCCTACAATGTCTCTAGGGAAATTTGTACAGTATACAGCCAAACACGGCACATTGCACCCATGTAGCCATATTTAGTAGTTATACACTCCTATACAGTATTTACACTCACATAAGCAATGAATAGTGTATATACATGTATCACCCCATAAAAGAATATAACAATGTATAAAAGAGTATAAACGTCGATAGCTACAGTGACGAACTTCTACGGTTTACAGTTGCATCTTGCTCAATAGTCAATACCAATCTAAATCTCCATATTATGACATCTAATTCTGTACACAACCTCCTTAGACTATCTCGAACAAGTCTAAACAACACCTACTCCAAATTTCTCAAACAAATCAGATTCAAAATTCAAACTCATTTCTTCAACAATGGTAAATTACCTTTCTAATCTAATTTCTTACTGCCAAATCACAAAACCAGTTCTCTAACCACGATTTGAGTTCCAGACATAACAATAAATTGAGTTTTTCAACTAACAATCAATAGGACTCACAATTGCATAGGTCCTGTGATGATAAATGGTGTGGTGTGTGTTGTGTATGTTTTTATTGAGGAAGAAGAATCATGAAAATGAATCTAAGAATTGTAGTGCTGTGCCTTTCATATCAGTGAAGAAGAGAGGAAGATAGAGAGGCGCGATCTGGATGGATGAGCACGGAAGAGGAATGAGTTTTGAAAACTTATACATTACATGCAAAATAGGCTAAAGTGGATAAGAAACTAAAAGAGGGTTAAAATCTGACACAATACCACTCCAACCTGTACTTTTAGTGCAATAATCTCATATCTTCCTCCCCTTGATGGGTTAAGTCTACAAACTGTGATTCCTATCACCTCATGAATGTCAAAAGTATACTTCCACAGAAAGAAACAATGTATAACTCAAATTGGAGCTGAACACCTTAATGTCTAAAGAACACAAATTATAATGTTTCTCAAATTGGAAGTTGAAATACCTTAATGTCTAAAGAACCAACATCTGCCCAAGTTCCTAGATTGAAGGTATTGTATAGAAATGTTTCAAATTAACATTAACCTCTTTGATTAATATTATTGCATGTCATAATTATGCCATCAACATAAATTACCAAAGCAAATACCTTTCAAGGAGTACTAATAGAACACAAAAACTTAGTCTCTCACTACTAGTTGTGTTGACTTTTGAATAACTGTAAGTAACATACTAAACCATACCCGAAGAGATTGGTTCAATCCAATACTGATTGCCAAAACTTGTATAATAAACTAATACTCCCATTGAACAACAAAACGTGGTTGTTGCTCCATTGATAATTCATTAAAAATATGCATACTTGATGTCGATAAAGAGGCAGGCCAATGGAAAACAACAGGCATAAACAACAAGAGACACTGATGGAAATTAGCCCTGGAAAGCACGTACTGACATAATCAAGTTCAAGAATACAAGATAGCTAACATACCTAAGCCAATACATTTGATTCACAGGACAAACTTTACCGTGTACATCAACCAACAACATTATTAAGTAGGGGTAGAGAAACAACTCTTGAGTATCACTGAGGTATATAAAGCAAACATCTTCTCATTTACCGCCTCATCACCAACCTGGGTGAGAAGCCTAATTTATAGGCTTTTAAGGATACGACTAGATGACAAGGACAAGACAAATGTAAAAGCAGCCTTAGGGCTTAAGTCTAGAGATATGAGCTCAGTCAGTGATGTTTGGAGTTATGTACACGTCACAAGTTCAGAGCGCCCAAGGCAAATAAAAGCCTAGTATTTAAGTGAAAATGATAGAGAGGTGGGCCCATCATCCATAGAATTTTGAACAGTGCACCACTTATCCTGAAGATTTCTCACATTTTAAAAACAAAGGTGTAAGAGCAAATATTGATAACTCAAAAAGATACTGCAATGATGATTACAGTTAAAGAGGACACTTAATAACCATTCAAAGACTATGTAGAGGAGACAAGTTTGCAATAAAAGAAGGATTTGAATCCGAACTTGTATTATCATGACCTTGAGGGTATTGCTCCCATAGAAAATAAGTTGGGAGGGACGAGCTTTAGGAGGACACATAAAGAGTAAGGGTGTTTGCAGTACAGTTTTTAATATTAATAAGGATTAAATCAACTATGGTGGTTTGCAGTATAAATACACCAAATCAAACCAGTACAGAAGCTAATCTTTTTGAATTTGGTTTTTTTTTTTAGTTGTTTGTTTTTTGGTCGTCACTCAATGCAAATTCAATTCATTCATCTACTGGAGCTATATATAAAGATGTAAAATACAAACACAATATCCACCAGGTTGCGCCAACAAACTTTAAATTTTGTTTCACGTTCCTCATGTAAAACTTTGAAGTCAAATACTAAATAAAATTTGAAAAGCTGCGAGTTTATATAGAAAAATGCCAAATGAATTAAAAATAAAGGCAAGAAAAGCCTACCTGGATTTGAAAAACTTCTGCGGTCATTTGGACATGCAACAAATACATTCTGTGGGTTGAATATTGCTTGACATGCCAAGAAAAACCACTCTCTCAAGACGCCAGGCCCTGTAGCTTCTTCATTCTTGAATTCCATAAACAAACCACCACGTAGTGACTCAGGATCTGCATGTGCAATGTACTCAAAAGATTCTGATAGCAACTGAGAGCGATCAATGAGCATCTCGTGAAGCTCCTCGTACTCTCGCCCTTCACCTCTGGAAGCATCATCATGGCCAAATGCCTCCTAGCCTCAAAATTGGTCACTTGTGCCCAGAATCCACTTTATGATCGTCAGATCGCTTAGCAAATCTAACAATCAGAAAACACAAAGAAACTTTTCTTTGCCTCATTTTATTCCAAAATTCGTCCTCCGAGCCCTTATAAAGTTTTGATATACCATTTATCTCCTTCAGAATTGCAAGATACTGGGGACCACCCAAGAGCAAAAGGCTCACCTTCACCTTCTTCAATACTAAAGGTTCTTTCCATTTTAGACATAGCTCTACTTTCTCAAGCAAATCAAGGTAAATATCATGCAAAGATTTAAGCTGCTGTCTGTAATACGATATCCAAATCTTTGCTTTCTCCTCACTGGTGCCTTCCTCCAGCAATGGGAAAGCAATTGGGCCAGCGCTCACCACGTGATCCCCTATCAAATTCTGATAGGATGCATAAACGCACTAAAATCACGTACATCACTCAAAGATGGTCCCAGGATGGCAATCGATCCCATACTTGATTCTAAGGCCTGGTGATAGCTTAACTGCTAGCTCACGAACAAATGGGAAAATACCTGCAATTCTATCACATCTTTACCATTACTCTCCCACCTTGCAATCCCAATGGACTCTACTATACCCCCTAAACTACTCCGACAAAGACCATACAAAGAATCATCAACACCAGCAGCCCCACTAAGCAACTTACAGAATTCTAAAACTATAGGTGCACATTGCAAATAGATAGGTTTAGGCAAAACAGTCTTACTAGAATTAATAAATTGACAGAATGGACTCATCAGCAGTATCTTTGTTTACTTTAGCTTGGAGACATGTAGCATTACGAGAGCTGCCGGAGCACACGAAGAGAGGAAATTGGAGATGTTCGAGGCTTGTTCAGTGTCATTCCGGGGAGTCATCGTAAGAAAGTCTGTGAGTCTTGTCTTTAAACGATTAGAAGGCCGAGGATTTCCTGGCTTGCAGAGAATGAAAATTTGAGAAACCAAGTCAGCATTTATCAGCTGCCATGCTTGTGGGTGTCCTGTGCTTCGCATTCGTCCAACCAGCTGCAACCCGGCATCGTTTTGAATGTTGCATTCGGCCAACGTTTGCTCCCACTGCAACTGCTTCCCCCGATAGATTAATCCCTTCGCTCAATTATGGGTATCCCAGTGATAAATTGGATTTTCTCATGGATTGATTTCACTGTGTCAGTAGACTCAGCGTGAAGCACCAAAGTGTTGCCGCCTGATAACAACCGAACGAAAAACTGAAGACGACCCGGAAACCGAGTTGACTCAGTGAACAGAGAGGAGGACGATGATGAAGACGGCAGCGGCGGAGATGAAGAAGCCGAGTCAGAGCTGTGATGACGTGGAGAGGAATCGGTGAAGGAGGCGACAGGCTGGTCTTTCTCACTCTGACGGCGGAGGGTACTAAGTATTGTTCCGATAAAACGACGTCGTCGTCGGCGGCATAATCGTCAAGCTTCCTTTCGGGCTATTAACGCCGGCGTTAGACGTCATTGAAACTCAGGGGTTTTACGGTACACTCGAGTCCATAGAAGAATCATAACCCCAAAATTCACCAAAACAAAAAACCCACTTATAATTTTTTCTTGCCCAATCAAAATTCAAAACAACAACAAGAAGAAGAAGAACAGAACAAGAAATCGCAAAAGGAACATGAAGAGAGAAAGCTGTAGAGAGAGAAAGGGGACTGGGGAAGAAAAGGTCGTAAAAGTGAGAGGAGGAAATTGTTGGGAAGAGAAGAGAAGAGAAAGAAGCTTTTTGTTACGCTATGTACTGTGAAATGACGAAAAAGGGTTTCAAGAGCTACATGCTTTTCAGTTACTATAAAATACTATACTAATCAATCAAATTCCAAGAAACACTGAAACATTCTTTTATATTTAAATCAGTGATAAAGTATACGTATACTTTAATCTTTTCAAATTTCATTTTATAAGATTACATTGAATATATTAATATTATTATTATACTTCTTAATTATAATAATAATATTATATTTATTTTTAACTCCGACGCTCGGCACATGCTTTGGGCTCGGACTAGTTTAAATTTGCATCAAAAAATTCTATTTTTGAAGTAAAAAGTATTTTATCAAAAGTGATTCTGTATTTAGAACTCAAATCTGAAACCTTTAATTGGGAAAGCTTACGTATCACATAACACTTCACCGTAGAATTTTTAATAGTTGATGTTGTATTTTATATTGGTCTATATCAGAAACAATCTTTCGTATCTCAGATTCAGAGCTTAAAGGTAAAGTCCGCATACATTCTATCCTTGATTTTGTTTTACAAAATTACATTGAGTATGTTATTATTATTATTATACTCAATTATTATAGTGGTATTATATTTATTTTTTTCGCCCAACATTATCATACATGCTCTGGGCCCAACTAGTTCAAATTCACGTCAAAAAAAAATTATTTTAAAATAATTTAATATTCAGAACTTGAATTTAATATCTCTAATTCAGAACGAAAGAATATATATATCACTTCACCGTAACTTTTAATAGGTTGTAGGTGATGCCATATTTTATTCCAATGCACATAAATATCTTCTTATTTGAATTAAGGGTAAGGTTTGAGACTTAGGAGTTATATAGATTAGTGTACATTTTTTATATTAATATTATATCTTAATTTGTACTGTGTCATTATTATATGTTAGTTTTATTCATTTTGTATTTTATTATTTTAAAGATATTTAAAAATACAATTAATTAGAAGCTTTGAATTTAAAAATAAAAAATTAAAAAAACTCAAAATTCATAAAAAAAAAAAAACCCCAAAAACCAAAAAAAATATTTTATTTTTTTAAATTATATTTATAAAATTATACTGAATTTATTATAGTTATTTATATTATATCTTTGATTTATGATTGAGGCAACTTATTATTTTTATCAAATTATTGAGTATTTTATTTTAAAGAGCTATATATAATTATTTAATAAGTGACTTAATTTCTTTTTCTTCTCTTTTTTTTTTTTTAAATTAAATTACATATTTAAAAATTATATATAAATTATGATAACAGTTGTAATATGAGTTTGAAAAAAAATGTTTGATTTCTTCAGGTAATAATATTTTTTTTTGAGAGACTGAACTCTCAATCAATTTTTAAAATTTTAATTTTATTCGTGTGATAAATCCCACGGTTAAAAATCACCGACATGTCAAAATTCAAATTCGACTGATTCTGGTCCTTGTCAGAGACCACTGTGTTCGCGCCGCATATTTAATTTTAATTAATTGAAAATGTGTAATTTTTATCATTTTAAATGTTAGTATTAAAAAAAGATTAAAGAGTTATTAAATGATTTAAATCATTTAATTATCAATATATTTTTGTAAAATCTGTACTATTATAACAATATAATTTTTTAAAGTTATAATCTAAAATATAATATATTGTCTGTGTAACATAAAATATTAATTTATTGAGATAATTTTAGTAACTCAATTGGTTGGCCACGTGAATCCCATTTTTATTGGTAAAGGTTTAATTCTTCGTCTTCGTGATCCTTCGCCCATTTTTTTCTTCCCTCTCGGCAGGGATGCACATCTAGCCGGTTTGCTTCAATTTTAAAAGTTATCCAGTTCTACTATCAAATTATTCCAGGCTGTAGACATGTTAAATTAAAGAGTTGTTAAAAATTATCGTTAATCGGTTATTGATCGTTAATTGCCCGACTCATTGGGTTAACCGTTAGATTGCATATGAAAAATCTCTACAAGTGATAAGCATATTTACAAAAAAAAAAAAGGGTGGAAAGAGAAAGAGCAGTATTATGGAATTAGTCCAACTAAAACATCTATTTCACTTTTTCATCGCCGCCATTCATCTTCAATAGACTACTTTATATGTTGAAGACTAGAATTGTGATTTAATAAATTATTATTGGGTTAAGGATTCACCTATTAAAAACTTGTCAAACTGATTAATAACCGAATAATTTGCGACAGTAAACCGATAATCAAATCGTTAAATCATTAACCGAAATTATCTAATAACCCAATTATCAATTCGAGCATTAATTAAGCGTTAATTTGTACAAATATATATTATTTATTTATTTATTTATTTATTGCAGAAGTTTTATCAAAAATCTAGATTTGATTTTTAATTAGTGATTGAACATATTGTAATTTGTTAATTAAGTTTTGACTCAAATCTGCTTCTGTACTAATTTGGATTTGCAGTATGTTTGACCTTCATGTGAATTCATTGAATTAAACATTCCACTTCATTTTTCCTTTTTTTTTTTTTTTTGTTGTTGGTAAATTCATAAAAATAATTTAAAAAACGTTTCTTATTCAAGTCATCTTTTTATACCAAAATTTAAAAAGTATTAAAAAAATACCTTTTTCTCGGGTGATAGCGATAGGTCGAGGGATTCATCTGAATATCATTTAATAGAAAATTATACTATTTATACATGATTAAACTTATTTTTTTTATAATTGTTACACCCTGTAAGTTTCTAAGGTTTATACTACGTCGTTTTATGTTTTTTTTTAAAATATTTTAAACCCCTTAATAAAAATTTTGTCTCGGTGTATCAATATATGTTATGATGGGATGAGATCCCGTCATCCTTAATTAAATATCTCAAATTTGAGTCCTTTGGGCCAATTAAAAAAATCTTGTTGAAAAATATAGTCTTAGACATGAATTCTGTAATATGAAAATTTAAATTTAATCTGATTTTAATATAAATATCGAACACTGATTAATTTAAAAAAAAAAAAAGACTTGTTCACATGTGTTGGGGACCTTTTGAAACTTTCTACCGACGTACAATAGCACACAACACTACTTTACAAAATTAAAATAAAAGAAACGTGATATATAGATAAATAAGGTGAGAAAATAATAAAAATGATTTCGTTTGAGGATAAATTTAAAATAGTTTCGTAAATATGCACTGAGTCGTTTTGATCTTTAAATTTATTAAAGTTAATAATTTTTATTTTTGTTAAATAAAAAATTAACTATAGACACTATAAAAGTCCTATTAATTTAATAATATGCCATATAAAAATTACACTAGACACTAAAAAGATATCGAAAAAGATTAAAAAAATATCTGCAATCTATGAAAAACGGCTCATAAATATTCTTCTATCTTTTAATTTAAAATATCGTTAATTTTGAAATTTTTAATATTTTAAAGATTTAAATTTAAAAAATTAAAAATATTTTTAATTATATTATATTATTAATTAATAAAATCAATATAATTTACATATACAATAGAGAATTATTACTTCGGCTCTTTAAGAAATATCAATAATATTATTAATATTTTATTTTTTTTATTTTTTTTATTTTTTTTAGTTTTTTTAATATTATTGAAAATAATATTATTAATGTAAAATGTAAATTTATGTCTCAATAAAAGTTATTTATTTTGAGGGATAAAAATTAAAAGACCGGCATAAAATAATGGCAAAAAAAAATCGCAAATAACTCTATTTTATCCATACTCATAACTCGAACGTGAAATTATTAACTAAAAATAAAAAAAAATTTATCCATATCACCGCAATCAATAAGGGAACCCTTCCATTTGAATAGCAAGGAAAAAAAAAGAAATTATGTAATGCTAGCTATATCTTACTATTTTCTCTAACTTTCCAAGATTAGAAACTACTTTGTTCCTTTGCAGCAAAGTCCTCTTTTCACACTTTGTTTAATTCTTTGGGACATTGACTTGTTTTTACGTTAAAAATGCCTTTGAATAGTTGTAATCGCCGACAATTCAACCGATGTCCACTGTTACCAGCCGACCGCTCTACCACTCGAGCCATTGAGGAACAACGGACTTAATGTTGGAAGCCGACTCTCGTTCTCTTCGTACTGTCGTTGAATGAAGACAATCTGATCAGCTCAATTTTCCCAAATGCCCCCACCGGCCCTTCTCCTTTGCACTTGGTCGTTTGATGGTTAGTTTAGATATGAGTTAATGTATGTATTAAATTTTATATAAATAATATCATATTTGATAATTTGTTAGAGATACGTTATTTATGTATATGTTAAATTTAATATGATTTTTGATTTGGTAATTTATAATTCTGTATAACTAATACATGTATAAGTTATGAGAATATCTATGTAATATTCTTATGCAAGATAAAAGGTGGAATAAGTAATACATGAATAACTAGTTACACGAGTATTAGTAGTACATGAATGAGTTACGATGAAATGTATGTATTATCATATGTAAAGTTTAGCTATTCATGTATTAGCATTTCACCTTCTATCCTTATAAGATAATACATAGATTCATTCATAACTTATAAGCATGTATTAGTTATGCGTGGATTTTTAAATTATTTATACTATATTAAAAGTGTGAAGGCTTTTAGAAATGTTGATTGAACTTTTGCGTTCTCATTAAAAGACATCGTAATATATAAAATTGTTGTTTACTATTTTTACACAATTATTTAAAATTATTATTTTTACTTTCATCTTTTATTACCTTATTTTATCATATTAAATTTTCTGTTTATGACATAACTTATTTATTATGTAAAACCTAAAAAAAAAAATAAAAAAAATTCCCTATTTTTTCCTTAAAAACCAACTTTGCACGAAAATTTTCTTCCTTTTTTGATTTGAAAACTTTTAAAAACATTTTTTAACTTTTTATTTTTTTTATTTTTTTTATTTTTTTTATTTTTTTTATTTTTTTTATGTTTTTTCTTTTTATGAAATTTTGCCCTTTTAATAATAATATCTTAATATTGTTACTTTTTTAAAATTTTTTGATTTATAATTTTTTTCACTTCTATAAAAGAATTTATAATTGTATAATTTGATTCATCGATTCTTCTACAACAACACTTTTGGTTCGACCCTCTAACCTCAGATATTTGACGATTTTAATTTTTCAAGTTATAAATTTTTTTTATGATGTGGATTGAAAGACAATAATACCACGTTATACTGATGCTATGTTATCTCCTTTAATTGAGTCTTATATTAATATTATGTGATCTAAATTTTATATTATTTGTAGTTGACATTTTTCATCTACTCATACTTTCACAAGTTTTATCTATTCAGTAAAGTAATCTTTCATCTCATAAAACAATTTTCTTTTAAATATTATAATTATAATTTTTGTGCTCAATTTATTTTAGATAATTCCTTTGCAAATGAAATTTGAAAACGATTTCGTAAATGAAATTGTGTCAATAATTAACAACTTAAGGCAATATAATTTTCATTGGATAATAAAAGTCTTAGTAGTTAAAGTTGGATTAGTAAAAGAGTATAAAAAAAGGAACAAAAAGAAACACACGTAATGACTATAACATTAGATGACGAATAGTAGTAATTTTTCTGGTATTATATTTAATACACATATTTTATATTTTACATATATGTTTGAGATTTTATCTATTATATATATGTTTTTTTATCTTCAAACAAATATTATTTCTATGGCGTTTTTGTTTATTGAAACAAGTATTAAAATAAACTGAAGAAAGAACTACTAAATCGGATTAAACTCTTACACATAATCATCTATCAATTCAAAATTCATAATTATCTTTCTAAATTATTATATTATTACATAAACACATCTTTTAAATATTATTTATATTCTTTTTATAAATTTAGTCATATTATTATGAATGATACATCTTTGGAAACATATTACTGCTATTTTTATAAATTTTATTTTATTAATATGAGGGACACGCCACGAGACGCGTATAATTAGACTAGTATCAAATACCGTACACTTTTTTCTTTTACACGGCTCCTTGAGAAATCATAAATTAAAAAAATATCTTTACTAATTTTATTCTTTTGATTATTATTTTTCAATACAGTCTATTTATGTGTTTTGATTCATTAATAAAAAAGTATAGAGTGAGTTTTTTTTTTAACTTTACAGTGCTTATAATTTCAAAAAGAATTAATTTTAAGGATAAATTATAATTTTTTAAAACTCTATTTTAATTTTATATTTATTGTTTTTTTAATTTCATAATTTTAATTGTTATTTATTAAATAATTATGAACAAAATAATATGCGATGAAGGGAGTATCATGGAGTTAACCAGAACGAACTTGTCAACTTATTATGTCCACGTATATTAGGTCCTGCCCTTCAAGCCACAATATCGAAATCATAAAAATCACATAGAAATTAACCAATATTATCTTCAAATATATAGCCTCTCTTATATATAGTATATACTATATATATATTACATGTGTATATATGCGCTACCATATAGTTTCTTCATCAATAAAAAGTAAAAGAGATATTCATTATTTATTGTCAGTGCATAAAAATTAAACGATATATTGATTAATAGGACACATAAAAATGAGGTTTGAAAGAGGGCCGAGGCGTTTGATGATGCCATGTCAAAGGATTTTGTGGAAGCAATGGCAGCGAGCACTGCTGATAGAGAGCAACGGATTTGTACGGTCTTGTTAAATTCGTTCATCGAAGGAGGGAAATTACCAAGAAGAGATTATTAATTATGGGGTATGTCTTGAAGACAATGATGGATTAATTAGCGTTAATTGCTTTGATGATTTGAGATTAAGGATAAGTTGAGGAAATTGTGTTATTAGGTTATAAAAGTTATGATGATGATGTGAAGAGAAGTATTAAACCGCCGTGGAAATGCATGAGATGTCCGTGACCGAGTACGGCGGCGGATTTTAAACGGCGGTTGATGAGTCAATTGCGCGGTAAAGGATTTGATGCGGTAAGTTCTTCGATTTCTTTATATAAAAATAATTACGTCTCAATCATAAATTATAAAATTAATTTAAATAATTTTAAATAGTTAAATAATTTTAAGATTTAATTTCTTAAATGTAAATGAACATTTTAAAAATTAATTGTTTGCCGTAGAAGGGCATCAAGTAAATGAACATTCTACTTAATGTTTCTTTAGTGGACGTGCTAAAACCTTTGGGGTCGCTGAGGCGCAGGATAGGATGGTAATTTTATTATTTTAATATAAATGATGGAATAAAATTATTCGAAATTAAATAATACCTCTCTTTTTTTGACACTAAATAACACCTCACATCAAACATAGAATAAAATCAATTTCAAATTTTATTGCAAATTATTAATGTATTATCTTTTATCTCACGTACGAATGCACCTAAAAGACACTTAGAATGAGAAGGAGCTAGGGAGTTTTAAGTGAAATACGAATTTTTTATATTTGCTATGTGCCAAGGGTCTATTGGAAACACAATTAATCTCTATATTCCTAAAGTAGGATCATAGGTGCGTCGCATGTATTACTATCTTCCCTACACTCACTTCTGTGAGATTACACTAAGTATGTTGTTGTTCTCGTACATTGTCATCTCCCAAATTCCAATTATAGCTCTTGTCAATTGATGCTAGTAATATAGATAAGTAGTTTACATTTATCTAAAACTATGGCACCTCCTTCACCTCTACTTAATTGGATCTTTCAAAGCATTTTCTTGAGAATTGTCAAATTTGTTTCTATAGGTCTATGCAAATCAAAATGGGAGAAGAGAAAAACATCTTTCTCAGGAAATTATGAGTACATTGACGTTAACATGAACGAAAATCGCTACATAATTGAAGTAAATCTTGCTAGAGAATTTGACATAAGGCCAGCAGCTTGCTACACTTCATTGCTAGAGATCTTCCTATCAATATTTGTAGGGAAAGTTAAAGAATTGAAGCAAGTGGTGAGAATTAATATAGGAGTATGAAGAAATCAATGAAGAAAATGGATATTCATGTGCCACCATGGAGAAAAAATGGTTACATGCAAGCTAAGTGGTTTGGTTCTTATAAGAGAACAACTATTGGTTGATAAAGAGTTATTGATGATGATGACATCAAAAGAATTATATTTTTCTTCCAAGTGTTTGGCTAAAATAGTGCAGTAGGGGTTTACAAGGTGCCAATAATTTCTTTCTACTGCAGAGAAAGTTTTGCTTCTAATTATAATGGCAGCAAAGGATAAACTTGATGTGCAGCTCTAAATGATGATGTTTGGTTCATAATAGGGAAAAGACACTACAATGACGATTCGAGAGATGAGGTCTTTTGGTGAAGTCAAGTTAGTTTCGAGCCAATAAACCCTGCTATTGATGAGAAGGCCTTATGGGTTAAGGGAAGTGTGTATGTTGTCACACTCCCACATCACTCTTTGTGGCAACTAGCAGTAGAGAGATCAATATGATGTCTGCCGATCCAAAGAAGTTGTGCTGACCTAATGAAGTTGTTAGGTCCACAGAAAGGATCAAAAAGGACGGACTTGGAATCTTCAGTCTTTGGCCATGAGCCTGATGAATCAGAATCAACTAATTACTGTCGACTACACTCTTGAACCTTGTAAATTTACAAGAATCGGTGAGCTATATTATAAATGATTATGGGAGTGCAGTTGCATGTGAACCACAGATCACTAGCAAGTCTCGTACTCTACTAGTCTCTCTTACCCCTCAATTATTGGGAGGTTAGAAACATGGTTTGTAAGGAGAGATGAAACTTCATATTTCACTGGGGATTGTGTGGTTCTTTCCTTTTGCTTTATTACACCCTTGCTGTACAGTACTTAACTTTGTAAATATATACAGACAAATACTGTGAACATTTTGCGTGTAAATTCATTATATTTTTAAAGTTATGAGTCAAGAAAGGCTACTTTTGTTTAGTATTATTACCTATGAGTCACTCATTCAATAAGCACACGTATCAGAGTCTTAGCATTCTCGTGCTGCTTGCGAGCTTATGGTTACATGTTCTACACTGAAAGCTTCAAACTTAGGCCATTTCCAATTACCCTTTGTCAATGGGTATGCACAATGCCAGTTTGCAAGCAAATATGTCACACAGATTTACAAATAACCAGCCACTTAAACTTCTCAATACATTCAAATATATAGCTACAGCCACCATGGCAAGTCAAGAAGAAGAGCACCCAACTTAACACTCATCTTGCTACATGTAGCTTTCAATATGGAGGAACACTTGGACATGACAGAAAAGCTATCACAGAGTCAGCAATTGACAAAAACAACATGCATAATATCAGAAGGATAAACAAGAAAATTCCTGTGTTATCACATATTCTACTCCAACAAAGATGTTTATAATCAAACAAATCTCAATGTGACCTTAAATGCAAGTTCAAACCGAACAACAAAAAAAGTGCTAACAAAAACCGATTTCAACAAAGTGTTGTAGATGCCCTTGTTCTGTGCAGTCATGTGGTCCTGTTCATCTGACAGGAACTTGTAGCAGACAAATATGCCACCAGGAACTCCTTCACGGCCTTGAGCAATGCTGAGTCCACAGCTTTGCCTGTCTTTTCTGTGGAAGCACATTCTTCCCATCAACAAATGAATTATCAAACAATTATCAAATGATCTTCTCCTACATCATTTCAAGTGGAGTGCGCCGCTGTCCAAGCATTAGCACACACACAGCTTTACCAATCTGCAGAATGTTAATGTATACAACCAAGTGCACCTCACCAGCATTACCACTGTACATTGGGTGCATCGTTCTTTACCGATGTACATATCTATACTAGTTCTCACTTCTCACAAAAGCAGAGCATTGACTATACACTTGTAATTTAAGTGCTTTGAAGACTAATAACGCGGATACCTGCATTATGTATATTCACCCTAAAGGAAACAAATTTGGCTTCTGAAAATAAACAAACAAAACCTCTTACCTCTTTCTTATCTTCAAAAACTTTGCCTTCTCCTTCTTCTGCTTCAGTCTGCTTAGCTTGAATAATACATCAATCTTCCAGCATTCACCGAAACATCAACTCGTCATACCACACATAAGCTTCGATTAACACGTCTCAGTGAACCCATTGAGTTTAAACGGACCAGTAACGAGAAGCAAACCAGAAGAAAGCTGCTTCAAGAACACAACTCTCTTTCCCTTAAACCTACCAGCGCAGAATAACACTGTCCAGGTGTGATACATTTGTCCTAAGCTTGGGTTTTGGCTTGTGTTTGTTCACAAGGGGTTTTTCACGTCATCAGCTGGGTAGAATTTCAGAGGCTTTTAGCCGAGGAAGAATTATATGGCGGCTGGCTTCTTCTCAGTGGAGGGGAAATTTGCCGCTGCTTTTCTTCTTGATTGCCCATGACCTTCTTGTGGTACATTGTAGAACGTGAGAATTTTCCCACGCCACGGATTAGTTCCGAGCCGGATCGTCTTCTTCGCCGCCATTGGAGAAAAAGCTTTGCAGATGATAAACCCAGCTTTGAGAAATGGCTGTACAGAAGCAACAAGGGCTATGGCTGAGATTTAGCCTCTAATTTATATGTAAATGGACACAGATGTGAGCCCATGTGCATTTGGGCTGGGCCAGGTGATTTACAAGAATGGTCTGGAGGTGGGTAGTCTTGAACTTTTGACCTTCAATGATAAAACTTAACAAGTTTTGATTTTTGATCATAGAAATTTTGTTCAAAATAAGTGGGGTCAAAGTTTAAGACTGTCCATATCTGGGCGTCACTTAGTGTAATTCCTTGTGATCTTATTACACTGGGGGAAAAAAATGAGAGAAAAAAAATTACAAGGTGGAGAATCACCAACGGTAAAAGTTCAAATAATTAAATAAATAAGCTAAGATCCCAAAATAAAATAAAGTAGCAGTAATAGTAGGTAAACAATAATAATAATTCAATAAATTAGTGATTTAGGAGGAAAAAATCGACGCTTAAAGAAATAATAATTTTTGCCCTTTCTCCGAGCCTTCCAAGAGATCATTGCAGGGTTGGATATAGTTTGAGCCAATTTAATTTTTTTGATATTTGGTTTGAATGATTGGATTTTATTTCAAAATTTATGATTTTGGATTGAATATCAGATACTACGAATACTTTAGATATTCGAAAAATTCAAAATTTATATCATATCTAATCATATGCGTGAAATGCTAATAAATTTAATTTCCATGGTCTATAGATTAGGCATCCACTATCATAAAATTGCAAGTTTGCCTCTTAAATGGGTTAATATTTAAGTTTTGTCATTCAAATGGACTGACCTTTAAATTTTGCCCAATAATTAAGGTACTTAGTGGGTTATACCTAGTGAATATAGATTTTTAGAAACTAAGGGGTCATTTTTAGATATGAGTTATGGCAGATATTAAATTTTGCATAAACAAGATCATGTTTTGACAGCGGTTAGTGTCACCTGGTGCCCTAGAAGGACCTGGACTACTAACTGGTGGGCCGAGGCACATTTGGTGCTGACTAGGCTCTATCTCAAGCCCTAGAAACAGGCAGCTATATAACGGCCGTAAACACAGCCTCCGCCACCTGGGCCTATAGCCACTTGTACCTGTATAACAGCTGATCTAAAGAACATACTGCATAATCAGAACCTATGCGGGCCGACAAGGCCACCATGCTGTCTAGTCATCTGAACTAAACAAGGTAAATACTGGAAAGCTACGCGGATCTAGCAAGGTCACCACTACTGTCAAGCCATGGCCCCACACGGCCAACATAAAAGAAACAGAAGCAATTAAACAGCCATACAACCAGCCCATTCACACGACCTGCCCAACTGACCACACAGAGATAATATACAATCTGCAAGCCTCTAAGAGTAATAATAGAAATGATCGGATAGGTCCTTGTCTCACCAGATCGTATACCGTGCAGTGAGCTACACTCTCTGGAAATCAGACCTGGATGACAGGAGCTGAATACTCAGTAGCTGGCTGAATCACAGGATCGCTCCTCGGCTCTGCTGAGTACGAGTACCTGCAGGCAGTAATGCAGCGCCCTGACGTCAGATGCCAAGATCATTGCACCGAGTACAAAGCAACCAAATAATATAGTTGAAACAATCGAATATAATAGCATATCTAGCAAACTGTATGGCAGGAGATAAATCACGCCAAGGAACTGGTAACAACTGAATCATGCTTTCTGTACTGAGTAAGGCGGAGGCGTACCTATAAACGCGATGTACCTGCTGTCTAGTAGTAGTATATAACATATAAATAGATATACAAGTAGTACAAGAGCCAGCATCAACTCCTCATAAGCCGATATACCAAGCAAGCAAACACCCAGGTACTTACCTGGGTCAAAACCTGCCAAAAATAAGTCGCTCCACTCGCCTGCTCACCCGAGCCCTCTACCGGCCCCCGGGCTCCACGCCCGCCCCCGCCTCCATATAAGTAACCGTGTCCTGGTCCTGGAGGACTCCTGTATAGACAGTAACAGATAGGGTCTGGATCCCTGGACACAACTCAACAGGGCTATCTGAAACCGGAGCTACACCTGTAATAACCGTATGTACAGACAGTAACAGAGTAGGGTCTGGTTCCCCTGGACACAACTCAATGTGGCTATCTGAAACGTGAGTCACACTGGTACGTCGATCGCATTGCTATGGGGAAAGTCGATCCCATCTTCGTTCCAAACTGGGGACGGCATGCCACTCCTGAGTGACGTGTAAAACCCACCCGCACAGTGGCGACATGATTACCAACCTGTGGCGGCGAGGACGCTTCAATAAGGGGCCCTCACTACACTGGGTCTCTAACAAACAATAACATATATAAATAGCAAGTACGTATAACTAAAAAGACTATCTTAAAAGCTGGTTTTTATTCTGATCTGTTTATGTACTATACTGATTCTTACTGATTATAATAATTGAAATCTTTCTTAATCAAGGGGCTAACTGTAGCCGTGGATACTATCCGTCCGAATGGCTAATCAGAGCCAATATCTCATCCGTCTGAAATGGCTAGTCTCAGAGCTACGTAACTGTCTGTCTATCTGGTTTTAATTACTTTAGCTTATATATTCTGGAAAGTCTGCTCTTTATTCTATATAACATGCTTGCTAATCATACAATAGGCTATACTGAATCTGAAATGCTAACTCGCCCTTTGGCGCATGCTTTTCATCTTTCGGACTGAATACACATACAACGCAAAACCAGAATTTACTAGACTTACTCACTCAACATTCAACTCTTGAGAGTCGCAAATACGGAGTTTAATACATTCATAGAATAAAGCTACTAACTTGCTGAAGAATCAAATCTTACATACCTTAACCTCGAGTTATCCACCGCTGTGACGAGGCTCACAGGTCAGCACTCTGTAGCCACCTCTCCTGAACCAGATCTATATACACGTCAATTAGTACTAAATACAACACTATTCTGAAGGGGATGACGTCACTGATATAATTATAGCCTATAAACTTAGGCTTATCGAAAAGACGGTCGAAAACTTGCAATTTTTTGTCTAGAAGGGAGAAGTAGTCACTTTACGTCTAGGAGTGGCATTGACAATTAGTTTGGAGCAATTCTACTTTACCTGGTCCGTAGCTCGACGATTCACTGGGTCACCGCGAAACAAAATCCAGGAATGCCCCCTGCTGCTAAACACCAAAATGAGGTTAATTTGATTTGACTACGTTGACAGTGTAATCGAGCTAAAATTATTATAATTACTTTGCGTGTTTCCTCTTGTTTTTCACGGCTTTGGACATAATATGATGTTACATGATCAATAAACTATAAATATATATAATAGGCACTATAATTGTATTCTGAATGCGATTTATAAGTCGCATTCCTAGAATGCGATTTATAAATTGCATTCCAGTCGTATTTTGCCTTGCGACGCGCCGACTCTGGCGCTTGTCCGATATTTCCCTAGCCTTTTCTAGCATGTATGGTTTAAATACTCTTAACCAACGCTAATGAATAGGCCATCTATGTGCCGGAAATTTACAGGTGTAATAGTTAGATGTAAATTATTCATATATAAAATTAATATTGGTTTGCAATTTAGAAATCAATAATCGATATAATTTACAAGTTAAGAGGGAATCTTTGTATTATTTTATGCAGATAGAATGTAGAATAAGTAATACATGAATAACTAAACCTCTGCGTAAATAATACATAGATTGGCCATAACTAATTCATATATTACTAATAGTTGTATAACTCTAACTAGTTACCAAACGAATCTTTATGAAATATGCCCACCCGTATGACATAACTCTTGAGATATTATAATACGAAAATATAAACTTATGCTCCATGAAAAAGTTATTTTGTTACAAAAGGCAAAAATTAAGATCAACACAAAATAAGCATAAAAGTGTAAATGATCCGTCCATCATAAAAGTGTAAATGATCCGTCCATTATAATATTAAATCCAATATTAAATTATACGATATAAATGACGCCTCAATCCTTGCTAACCGTAGAAAGTTATACATTTTAAAAAAAAACAGTTAGGATAAATTAAAACCAAAGTAATTATTATGATTTACCTTAAATATTCAAAACTCAAAATCAAAAATTCAAAACATCTGAATACAAATTTAAAAATCCAACCTTAAATTATTCAAGTTATAATTTCTTTAATCCGAGAATTGAAATTTTCATTCATTCTGAACGACATACTTTAAAAGAACAAAGAAAAAATAAACAAAAAAAGTCACCGTATTTTTCTTTGAGATCAGAAAAGAATATTCGCCGCCGTAAATGGAGGGAGTAGGGGCCACAGATTGGGCCGCTCTTCGACTAGATACGGGCCGACCTCTAGTATTTACTAGCTAGTTCGAAGATGAAAGAAAATATGGGTCCAGTTAACGCGACCGAGCTCCAGCAAAACCACGTACAACCGCAGCCTAATGGCACCGTTAACGGTGGTAACAACTCTCATCTAATGATATTCAAGTGGACGCTGTAATCGCTTAGCTGAAATAACAATGGCACTGCTAAGGGCAAAAATGGCTCTGCCAACGACGAATTCGGTTCAAGCTTTCCCCAGACCCTTCTCATCAGCTGGACTCTCTGGAATGTATACGAAGGAGTGTGTCTGCCTCGAGAAATTTCTACTCTATCTATCTCTCTGAGATGTTTTGACTGCCGCATAAGCCACCCAAGTAAATTCAAGTATATTTCGGTAATTATCATCTGATCACTTCACAGTTCTGAGTTTTAATACATAGAAATTCTAGTGAATTTAATATCAACTATATGTATTGCATTTGTACGTAGGCTGGAAAATAAATATCATGATTTTTTGCTTTCATACCTAACTATCGTAGCCAAATATTTATTAAAACACACCTCACCTATTAGTTGCCACTCTTCTTGCCTAGGTGGAATTAGGGCAATATTTCAGGTTGGAGAAGTGAGTCATCGATAGTTGAGATGTGCTATAATAAACATTAGGTGATACTCCAAGTAGAAAAATAAACACCTCATATTTCCGCACTAGAAATTTAAAAAAAATGCTTAATGTGTTTTCATCTTCACTCTCAGTTTTTATAAGTCATCTCACTTATTGAGAAATGAATTAAAAATAATTAGTAATAATTTAATAATAAGGATAAATAATGCATACAATATTAAATATCTTTTGTTTTTTAAATATACAAAGATGAAACATCTATTTCTGTGATAAAGCAAGATAAGAAAAGCAACGAACAGTAAAAGTGAATAGAAAGAATATTAAAAAAAAGATACTACTAAAGTTGCATCTCGTGTTTACTTCATGCTAATAATTTAACCTTAACAATTAAAAATTAAAGTGAAAATACAATCCATTTAATCATTTTTAAGTGTTTAAATATGAATATTAAAGACATAGTTGATTAATTGATGGAAGACTATGGATTGTGTTTGAGCTGCCACTTGTATCAATATTGTTATGGGTTCAACTAAACAAGAAGATAAGTTTTGGTTCTACGTGTGTGTTTGGCACTAATGAAAATATTTTTCATGATATTTTTTTTTTGAAAAATTTTTCTTAAGAAAATCTTTATTTATTTTTTGTGTTAGTTAGGTAAATAAAAATATTAATTTTCTAAAATATTTGCATATAATTAATACATAAAACAGACAGAAAGATAGGTATGCTGGAGGGTGAGGAGGACATAATTTATATGGAATCTCACTAGTACAACTTGTTTTTCCTATTTTCATTAATAAAGTCATTTTCCTTATTTTAAAAAAAAAAAAAAAATTATAAACCAAAACCAAATTTAATTAATCTTTCAAAAATTTGACCAACCGAACATCATGAGAAAGTTGAGATTCTCCTTTCGTACTCAAACACACTTAAATAGTGAAATTTGACAAAAGAGTTTGTTCCTGATTGGTGAGAAAGATCTCTAAGTAGATTAGCAGGAACCTTCAATTCTATTGTAGCACAAGAACACAACTGTTCTACTTTCATGGTGCTACTTGTTAATCCAAGGAAGATTGAAGTTTGTCTCTTTTCAATGTGATTATTGGTTCTTTACCTACCTATTCATCTCATTTACATCCTCCCTCATAAGACATAATTCTTCTTTCTTTCTCATTTTTCAACCTCCTTTCACCTTTACCTAGTGACACTGAATGAACTTGCAGGGCGGAGCCAAAGATTTTCGTTAAGGGGTTCAGAATATGAAGAAATAAACACATGAAGAAAACTGGCGAGATTCAAACATCTACTCTATATATAAAGTGCTGATCATTCTTAAGAATCAAAAGACTAAATCGAGGAATGCAATTTTTCTAAATGCAATTTCTTTGAAAATTCCAATAAAATCTCCTTTTTAAAAGTTTCATTGAAATTCTCTTTTTTTTTCCTTGAAAACTAAAATTAATAAAACCAGTTTTCTAGAACTTGGAAGTATGTTAGAAACAACAAAAATCAAAATCGACAAGTTTGCCCATAGAAATCCATTAATATACATTTTCAAAGCGGTAAGTATTGTTCTTTAGTTTTTATAAGATATTTCAATTTGAGCTTATATAAAGTCATCTTTATAAAAAAACGCTTTACCTTCAATATTGAAAATTTTCAATACGAATCTAAATTAGTCCGACCTCAAATAAATATTGAATATAGAGCGGAAAATAAAAAATATTGCCTCGTGTTTTAGATATTAAACCAAGGTGGTTTTAATTGTTGACGCATAATTGATCCATTGTTTCCATAGGTGTTTTTAGACTTTGTTTTATACGAGACTTATTAAAAAGTGCGACTTAGTAATACGGATTTACACTGTCATAAATATTAATTAGAGTCTTATAAATTATATTGATAATATAAATTAAAAATCTACATTTGTGTCAATATATAATTGGAATTTTATATAAAATTTGCTTTCTCATAGTCATATAGAAAATCAAATACAAATTCATTCACAATCTCTTAATAATGTAAAGATTAGTTAAATTCTACTTATAAATCATACATCGTATATGATATTAATATTATTATTATATATAATATCAATATATATAATTTAATTATTAATTCATAATTCAGTAATCCAAAAGCAAAGTAAAGGATATTTAGCAGTGTTTGCTACGCTATTAATTTTGTGATATTTTATTGGGTGATTAATAAAATAAAGTTAGTTATCAAAATTAAAAGCAAAGTAAAAAATAAGATTCGGAGTCCTTAGTTAAAAACAACCACAAGGAATATCTCACTTTTGTGCAACACTAATTCGTTAATCAGAACCCAATATAATTATGTAAATACAAAAGGGCAATTTCGTGTACTAAGAGGTTATTTGGTAACTGGTTTTGAAAGTGAATTATGCCGATATTAAATTCTGCATAAATAATATTACGTTTGATAGCTAGTTAGAAGGTAAGTTATTCATATATATATAATTATGAGTTGATTTGCATTCAGAAATTCGCATAATTAATACATGTATAAGTTATGAGAGAATCTATGTATTATCTTATGCTGATTAGAAAGCGAAATAATTTAAATATAAATAACTAATACATAAATAATTAAACCTTTATATATGCAAATTAAAGTAAAAATAAGATTTGAGTCCTTGATATAAAAACAACCCTAATGAGTAGGATACCTTTATGTCATAACGCTTAATAATTAATTCAATAATTTTAATAATTTTAAATTATATGTTTATAATTTTAGTTTTTTAAAATCATAAATTTAAAGAACATTTTGATATATTAACCTTTGTTATGCGTGAGATCTTAAAAAGATCAATCATTATTTGTATAAGCCTTTCTGTAAAAGACTATTTTTTTATAATTCAATCCCGTGACTTCCTAATCACATGAGATTACTTGGATCATCATTTCTATAAGTCTTTCTGTAAAAGATTATTTTCATAATTCGAACCCGTGACTTCCTAATCATATGATATTAACTTCCTCAGAACAAGTCATAATATTTCCTTCTCTCGCTCCGCTAATTTTTACTTTTATTTAGGCCTTAATTAGTTCACTCTCTCCTCACTCTATAAATACTCCTTCCCTCCCCTTTCCCTCTCCATCTCTCACACTTTTCTTTTCTTTCTTTCCATTTCACGCAATTTTAAGCTTCCGTTCAAATTCACGCCTTTTTCGAAAAATTCACATTACAGATCGAAAAAACTCAGTACTCTTCTCCAATGGCTACTGCTACTCTCAGCTCCTGCTGGATTCTGGAGAAGCTCTCTAATCTCAAATCTGCTGCCAGCCTTAATCAAACTGTATAAGTTTTTTTCTCCCTGAATTTTCGTATTTTTGCTTAGATTTACTTGCTCTGCACGCTATCATCAATTTCTATGATTCTCAGTTTTCTCCATTTCCGGCGGTTTCCTTGATACACGATAGCAGCAATGCGATTTGCATTTTCTATTTTTCTCAATTTCTGTTCAATTTTCATTCGGAGCTGAGCTTCTTTTTGATTTTTAATTTTTGTAGTGATATAATGTGAAATCTGGATTTATTAACCTTGTTACTCAAGCACAAAAGTTTCTCATCTCAATTCTCCATTTGGATTCCTGCTGTGTGTGTAAATGTATGTAGTTTTTGCTAGGATTTACTTGCCCTGCATGATAGCATCATTTTTTATTTATCTCAGTTGCTTTATTTCTGGATCCTTTTGCTCATTTAGTATGGTTTTGCTAGATTTGCTTGCTGTATGATTTGTTATTTTGCTTTTGAATTGTTCGTTCTGGATCTGGACCTGATAATTTTTGTTTTCAGTGTTTTCTTGTCTGATTGTGTTTTTTTTCTTGCAGGGAGAATGAGAAATCTGGATTTCTTAACCTTGTCACTCGCTATCTACAGTACTATTGAGTGATCTCTTGATTACTGATTATAGTGCTAATCTTTTTAATTTACTGAACTTTGTGAATGTGGTTAATCTAATGCTCAATTTCTTAAGTGGATTCATGATAGTGTTGATCTTAGGTAGTAATGTATTAGTGTCTCGGATATGGTATAAGTTTTGGCTACTGATTACTGATCAGGCTAGTTTTTAGCCTGCGAAACTCAAACAAGAGCAGATCAACTCATGATCTATTGTGACATTTGAATTGTAGTGGTGAGGCGCAACATGTCGAGTGGAGTGCGAACCAGACGCCTAACTGATGACGCAGGTGCCATATGACAAGTTAGCACCTCTCTGAAGGTATTGCGATTTGCTAAATTTCTTGTATTAATTGTCTACAGTACTGAGGAGTGTGAACTAGTGGCGGACGTGTATATAAATTGGTATTTATTTGTTTGTGCATGTGCTCACACATGCATTTTTAAAATTATTTTTATATTTGTATACATGGTAAGAGCCTAAAGGAAAGAGTCTAGTTGAATCTGTGCTAAGGAGCTAGATCAGCCTTTGCTGTGAAGATGATTTTCTTAAGAATATCAGATCCTATTGAAACTGTTTCTGCAGAAGTTTACCATATCTGATCAATGCAGATCCTGCGAAACGAAGAAGCTCTTAGACAACTTGCCGTCCTGAAGCTCAATGGAGGCTTGGGAACGACAATGGGGTGCACCGGTCCAAAGTATGTACTTGCCACAAATATGGCTGTTCTTTTGTCCAAAGATTATGTCTAACAGGGTTATGATATACATATGTGGCATATACTTTTGTTTTCTTAGTGGACTTAAAACTCATGTTTGTCAGCACATATTGTTTCAAGTTTTCTTGTTATATTACATGTCACTCGAGAGTGAATATTGCTGTTGGATCCAGAACAATATTCTTGGAATTTTCTATCTTTTTCTTAGCAACATTATTTTATTGATTCATCAGTAAGGTTCCAAGAAACTTTCTGAATGGTATTCTGAATTTTGTTAGTAGTACTCTTTTATTTTACCTTCTCACACTACCCTGCTTAATTTTTCTTACACATGCCCTCAATGAAGGCTATAAAGAGGTAAATCCTGGTTATTGGTTTCTCTTTCTACGCTGAGTTTTGATAGTTTTTGAACGCTTTGAGTCACTAAACAAGGAATAGCAACTACTCATTTGGTTGATTTACGAACATTTTCTACCGCAGCTTGAATCATTTTGATGTGAAACAGTTAAAATGCTGCCTGCAACTAGTAGAATTTGGCAGAACTGTAATACTGAAAGATCAATACTGTACCACTTTTCTGCCTGGGTACAATTTCACAACATTGATAGGAGAAATATGATGGTTAATTCAAAAGTAGATCAGATTTACATTTGTTGGCAGCCGAGGCGCTACCTCCTTACAATACTCTGAAGTACTCTGCCTTTATATATGTCACTTGATCAAATATTTGCCTTTTACCTTTGTGGTGTATATGATGAGATGATTGATTCTTGAGAAGTCTATCTAGAAATGTTAAAAGCCTCTTCTGGTCCTTTCTAAATTATTGCATTAAAATTTGACCACATACAGTGATGACATTCTCATTGTAAATGGAAGTTTTAGCTGGGTTGTTAATCAATCTTTATATCTTCTGGAATCTGAAGTTTGTATTTCTTTCGCAGATCAGTTATTGGTTCGTAATGGTTTGAGATGATCTCCTCACTTGATTGTCAAACAAATTGAGGTGGCCTTACGATTTGATGGATCAATTTAATTCATTATGATGTTCGTGTATGTTTACCAACAAAAGGATGCTGTCTGTAGGCTCAATACCAAGTATGATGCAGTGTTCTGCTTTGATGAATTCATTCAACACCCATGATGATGTATCAAAGGTGAATATAAGTGTGATGCATAGTAATCCCTGATTGTTTTCCAGTGTTTGGATTTGATTCAACTGCCAGATTTTGCCTTTGCATTCTCTATGTAGATTGTAGAAAAATATTCAAAGCAAACATTGAGATTCACACATTCAATCAGGCCAGTGGGGCTTAACATCACGGGATAATGCTATCGCCAGCTTGTTTTTTCACCTAAAAAGTTTTGGATTTGAATAGGTTTGTTTATTCTTTCATCTTTTGAAATTTTTTGTAGAGCCAGGTATCCTCGCTCGTTATTGAAGATTTTGCTCCACTCTCTTGCAAAGGCAATGCTGGAAAAGATGGATGGTATTTAAACTGTTTGTGATTATGATTAAAAAATGGAATCAAATCACCATTGTGTTGTACTGAATTATAATGACAGAATCTGCATCTTAATGACATCATCTTTTGAGTGATGATTCACTTAATCTATATTTCTTTCTTAAGTTATAAATTTTATGCACTCTTCTTGGTTACTTGAAGCTAAACCTGTTGACGATGCAGTTTTCCTCTTGCTTTTGCATCTATACTTGTTCTTGTTGTTATCAGAAAATTAAAATAAATCTGTACTCGTGTTGTCTGTGGCCAAATATACTACTATGTTTGCTTCTGCAAGATGAGAGTGCAACTGCTGATTCATTTGGCTTTTCTGTGACATAAATCATTCTTTCATAAAGTAAATTCATTTCAAACATAGGCTAAGATTATCAAATTCTTAATTCTTCGTGACTGCATCTCAACTGAGCAGATTGCATCGGTTCTGATCATCTGGTCCTGTTCTTGTACTCCTTTTATTTTGTTAGTTTCATTTCCTGATTATTTATCCTGCAGCTAATGGTAAACCACATGTACAGGAACCCCCAGGTCATGGTGACGTTTTTCCTTCTTTGATGAATAGTGGCAAGCTTGATGCACTTTTATCAAAGGTTCTGCCTTCATGTTACCGTTTCTTTTTCTGATTCTGCCTGTATTTATTGGTCTTTTTATTTACTGTTGTGACAATGGCTAATTTTATTTTTTTCAATCTGTTACAGGGAAAGGAATATGTCTTTATTGCCAATTCAGATAACTTGGGCGCTGTGGTTGATTTGAGTATCCTTGCTATGATTCTCAAATGTGTATGAAAGCCCGCTACCATTTATTAACATCTCAATCATAAGAAGCTTCTAATAGTGATGTTTTTCAATCATAAGAAGCTTCCAATAGTGATGTTTTCTCAATCACCAAGTGCAATTTAGTTTCTTAACTCGACATTACAGAAATCCTAAATCATTTGATCCAGAACAAGAACGAGTACAGCATGGAGGTACTGACCGTAATGCCTTTTAAGGATGTGTTTTGGTAGGTAAAAACGATTTCTAGTTTCTGTAGTATTAACTCTTGACAAATATTGCAGGTGAACAAAACATTAGCTGATGTCAAAGGTGGCACCCTAATCTCGTACGAGGGAAAAGTACAGGTATGTTGTCTAGTGCATAGTTTAATTTTTTTCACAAGGCTCATAAGTAGTTGCTGGCCTAGTCATATGTGCCTTTCCCATAAAAAGTTGTAGGATATGGATGTTATTTGCTATAACATCCTTGTTCCTTGCATTTCATCATCTGATGATGTGTTATTTCAAAAACAAAGTTGGACCACCACCCGTATCTTTCTCCTTCTCTAGAACAACTGAGTACTGGTTTTAGAGGGGTTATGTTGACATCAATTGGTCAAATCTCCAGTTATGAGGATTTCCGTAATGTGTCCTAACCTTTCCCATCCCTCCTGCCAACATCACACAGGGGTCCAAGAAAAGGTAGTACCTGCAAAGTGAAATGTACTTTTCGTATTACTTCTAATCACCACAGTTCTCAAGTATCATGCTTGCTTTTACACCTGTAAATCTATGGTGGATGTTCAAATTCAAAACTCTGTTTAACTTATGTAGTAGGTGACAACCTCTGTTTTTGAACTTTACCTTGTAATTTAGATAAGCAGCACAAACTAGTTTTTGGAAAGTTAATATAACGAGGAATAACCTTAGGTGATCTCAAGTTAATTGAAATCTCTCTCATCATTATCTTCGTTGGACACTTCCTTGACTAAGACCGCCTTGTGACGTGATTATTCCATAACTTAAGTTACCCACAGTAGCACTGTGCACTCGTTATGTCTTCCAGCTGTCGCCTTCCTAAAAACTTTCACACTATCAGCAAGGATGTCCATACTTAGATATGTTGACATAAAAAAGAGAGCCGCGAGGATGGAGGGGGCAGCGGGTCAGACACCGCCCTTGACGCCTTGGTGGAGAGAGAAAGCGTTGTTCTTTGTATTCTCCACCCTTTTCAGTTTGTTGGCTTTTCAGTTGTTTCTGTTCTCCTTATAGTGGGAAATTTCTTTATCATACTTTATTGCTAACCATTTTATTATCAAGGATTAACTGGAAAATAGATTGAAAAGGAGCACAGGTTACCTCCCTTGTTGCTGGAGTATTGCCAGGGAACCTGGAGTACTACAGGCTGCTATCACCAGGAACCTAACAAAGATATTTGGACTTATTACATTTTCCCTTGGTAAGCGGTTTTAACTGGAAAACACGTTGGTCTGGGAGAAAATAGAAGAAACTTTATTGACTTCAGTTAATATTTTTACTGAGGGGTGGATTTAGTCTGGGTGACTTATCAGCTGTGTCCACACCTACCAACACCTATTTGCTCATTTTTCCACCTCTATTTAGAATTTGTAGTCTAATTTAGTCTTGATATGCAGCAAGTCAGCAGATGAACACATCAGTTCAAGTTGCCTCTAGACAAGCTCATAATCCAAGTGTGTTGTCACTCTTTTGGTTCTCTTTTTCTGTGAGAGCTTAGGGTACTGTTATGCTGCATTAAAATTATCAATTTATGAGTTACTTTAGCACAACTTGCATATTAAGCTTCTGTTTTGTCTGGTGGTGCAGCTTTTGGAAATAGCTCAAGTTCCAGATCAACATGTGAGTCATGCCTCTTCTATCTCTTCTATAGCCTTCTGTTTTGATGCTCTACATTTAACTGTTATGAATACAGATGAAGATTGCCAGAAGTTTTCAACATATTTTTCACTCGAGTTATCTAATTGGATAAGCTCATATGGCTACAACTGTACTAACTATAGACCTGATACGTTCTTTCTCTGAACAATCCAGTTGCCTCTGCAATACCTTTCCATCAAGATGTTTCTTCAAATATAATAGCTTATTTGTTTCACATGGTATTTTGTATGTAAATGTTAAAGTTGTAAGCTGTTCAATGTTCCTCCTAGATTAGTATTTGCTGCTATTGTTCAAACAAGATTAGTTTGAGTTGACATTTTTCTTGTAGTCGGTACTTTTAAATTACTGTTTATGTGATTCTTCTATTCCATCCTGGAGGTGCACATCTGATGAAAGAAACTTGTTTGGTACAGGTCAATGAATTTAAGTCAATAGAAAAAGTTCAAGATTTTGAACACCAACAACTTGTAAGCTGAGACGAGCTTTGACTCCATCAAAGCTTTATGTTACTTCCTTTTTCCTTTGAAACGTGCACTGACTGAACCCTTTGGCTATACAAACAGGTGGGTGAATCTAAAAGCTATTAAGAGACTTCCAGAAGCAGATGCACTCAAGATGGAGATCATTCCAAACCCCAAGGTCTCACTTTGCTAGCTGAGGCTGAAGTTCAATGTTTCAATACTTTGTATAAGACTGATGCTAATTTGATTTGCAGGAAGTGGATGGGATTAAAGTTCTTCAATCCTAAACTGCTGCTGGTGCTGCAATTAGGGTATCCGAAACCTAAACCAATGCCATTCCTTTTAAGTTTTGATATTTTTGTCGAACTGATTCCTCTTTCTGATGAAGTTTGGCTAAGCATAACCTTTTCTTCTTTCTTTACCATTTCTTTTGACTTGGGCTATTGAGCTTAATGTTCCTCGATCTCGTTTCCTTCCAGTGAAAGCAGCCATCAGATTCAGTTTCTTGTCCAGGTTAATTTCTGTGTTTGTCATGATTACTGATAAAATCCATCCCCTTTTAATCAATGTTCTTGAGTATGTTAAACTCCACTGCAATTTTAACAGTCTGATCTTACACCTTGACTGGGATGGCTATGTCATCCGCAATCCAGCCAGGGCTAATCCTTCTAACCCTTCTATTGAGTTGGGACCTGAATTCAAGAAGGTTGAGATTACTTCCTGACATTAGATTTTACATGGTAGATCGTCGTCTTCTTTGTTGAATGCAGCTAATCAAGCTTACTTATTCAGGTTGCCAGCTTCTTAAGTCGTTTTAAATCGATTCCCAGCATTATTGAGCTAGATAGCTTGAAGGTCGCCTCGGTGATGTATATTTTGGAGCTGGCATTACTCTGAAGGTAATTAACAAAGTTTGTTTCATCTCCCTTGAAGTCGCGTGTTCATTGCGAAGTTGGTCTTCTTAGACGATGTTCTGATACGTTAGTTCATGACATTTTTCATTTGATTTAATAGTGTCTAATTCTTTTTTTTTTTTCATTCCTTAGGAAAGTAACTGTCAATGCTAAATCCGGAGTGAAGAAATTCCAGATGGAGCTGTGATTGCAAATAAGGTAATTCCATGGATCTAAATGTGTGTGAGCTATTTGATTTTAGTTGATATTGGCTTCTTATCAATTTCTTTTTTTCTTCAAAAATTCATTTGGTTATACATTGTGTGAATCTTTTACTCAAATTTGAAAGAGTTTTTCAAGTTAAAAGAAAAAGTCCCATCCTTTTGGGCCGGGTTGAGGCGATGAGGGATTCTAACCTCCGACATCGTGGTTCCTAACCATGTGCCCTAATTCTCTGAGGTACAGGCCCCACCCAATCTCCACTAGACTTGTTCTCGGGACCCTACATGTGCCCTAATTCTCTTAGGTACAGGCCTCTACCTCATCTCCACTAGTCTATTCTCAGACCCTAAAAAAGAGGAACCTTCTCTCCTCAGCCATTTTGGGTTAAGAAGACGTATACGTTCAGACATAATTTCAGCGTCCAAACACTTTTCAACTTTTAAAAAAAAAAAAAATTTGTAGCCAATTGAGTCAATCCTGCGACCCCCAAAGCAGAATTGAACCCTTGGACCATTAAGCTGCTTCTCAGTTGTTCTTGTTTTCAACTTCACTTCACTACTGCTACTTTTCCTAATATCACCACCCATGTCCAAACGCCTACTAAGTTTGTTTGATTTCCAGGATGTCAATGGTCCTGAGGACATATAAGAGGGTTGCTGGTGTTAAACAACATAGAATGCTCCAAAGAAGCAAGTAGTAATATTTGGTTGCATGCAGTTTATGGAGAATTGTCACATTAAGGAAAATAAAAGAACAATTTTGTTTTTGCTACGGGAATCGTTGTAAGAGTGCAAATGCCTGCAGACTATATGTCTCGAGTATCCATTTTCATTTTTCTATAGTTTGTTTAGTTCTTCATGAAAATCAATGTAGCTATAATCAATGAGCTTTCTAATATCTTCTTAAAGAAGTTTAGTCTCTGTTAATTCTATTTATAAGCCGAGATGTACTTGTATTGAACTATAATTTGCAATTAAAACTGTTACTTGATACGTGATTTGTGCATTTTGTTGCAAAATCTCTCTGCATTTTTTGACTTGTCTCCGAGCTGTGGATTTGTAAATTTAAATTTACAAGTCTAAATTTAAGATTCTACCACCTCCCGCTTGGCTTATTGGGTTTGTAATGTATTATTTGTACTTTTAACACTCCTAAATCACTGAGTCAATCTCAGCTTTTGTGTTTAGAGGATTTAAAATCTATATATAAACACACATAAAAAATAAAATATTATCTTATATATACATTATAATTTATGGCCGAAGGGGTTTCCGTGAATATCTTGCGCTTCCTAGATTCGTCCTTACTGGTTTTAAGTCAAAGATATTAATTTCAGATGAAACTCATAACTTATTTACTGCATTTATCCACCTCGTCTTAGGATGAAGTGTGTACTCAACATCTAATATAGAGTTTAAGCCAAAAATATTAAGTTCAGGTGCATTATAACTTATTTGCTAGATCTGCGCACACTTATCTCAGGGTAAAGCAACATCTAAATGTCCTGACGGCATCCTTGGGGCAGGGGCTAGGGCGGAGCTATATTACTGCTCATAGGTTAATTCAATAGCTTTGAGTCAAATTGTTTAAAAATTCACTTAACATATATAAATAATTTATTCATAACCCAATAAATTACTTTTTCTTATAAATCAGAACGATAAACTCAAAGTGATTGCACATCTTAATTATAACAACTAATTGCACATCCTAATTATAATCCCTTGATCCTTGTTTTAATAAAGAATGATTTTCAATTTATTCCTCTTAGAAACTATATCATATGATAATTTAGAAATTTTATGTCCATTCTCATTGCTGATTAAGTACAATAAGGCAAAATATCGTAAAATTCAAAATCATTCTATTTTTATGTTTATCACCCGAGAAATCTGACTCTATAGTCTTAAACAAATCTTGCTAATTCATCGACGTAACTTTAATTTTGTGTAGTTGAAAAATAATATCATGCATGTTTAATATAAAAATTAATTAGGATTTAATTAGCTCGTGGAACTAAAAAGGATCACATCATGCTATATTGTACGAACAAACAAACAAATAAATCCTTGCACAATGATCTAGTGAGAATTGGTTGAATAATCCCACAATTAATAATAGACATACTAATCAAGAGAAGTCTTAAAATAACGTATAAAATTATTTCTGTATAATTTATAGATTGGCGAATTCAAATTATGAATATAATTATATATATTTGTATTAGAATAGATTATTTAACTATATATATTAAAACATAGACTAACCACATAATATTAGACGAATGAAGTATTAGTTGAAAATTCAAGTTCATCTCTTTTAATATTTTAAAATTATTGAAAAAATTAGCTTAATGGAGATACCAAATTAGTTTCCTCATTATATTAGTGGGATTAATTTTAAAACTTACCTGAACTAGTCTGCATAATCTGGATTTGAGTGATTGCAGATTGATTATATACCCACAATTAATTGAAGAATATTCTGTGGGGAGGTACAAAATATGTTGACATGAGCTCAACATATTTAAAGTCATATCTCTATTCATTTCAACTTATGAATTGCTCAAACTAATTATTTTCGTTTATGTTCTTCGTTTCTTTAATATTTAATTGTATTTAAACCAATATATTATAAGAGATTAAGTAAAAATAGAGTCGTTAATATGGGGTTGGTCCGCCCCAGCCAAATTTGTAATTTGATAGGGTTGAATTAAGATTCTTTGAAATCCAATTAGAAAAAGGTTCTTTGGTTCGGACCGAATAAATCCGCTAACTTGTGTTGACATGAGAGAGGCTGGATCAGTTCGTAAGCCAAATAATTTTTTTTTAAAATACAAGTACTTAAAAATAATAAGAGGAGTCTAAACTCAAAGTCTACTTGTAATGTAAAATATTTCTTTTTGTGTGTTTATTGTGAAGTTGGAACAAAGTTAGGTTAATATATATTCCTCTTTAGCTAGTTGCATTGTTACCATTGACCATTTAGTTTTACTAATATCTCTATCTGATTTGAATGATATCATTTATTAATATGTAATGTCAATAGTTATTTAGTTTCAAGAAGCTTTATACCCAACAAAAAAAAAAAAAAAAATATTTTCTTATATGCTCTACAAATAATTGATATTCAATTTCTTGATTTATATCTTTAATTTCTTGAAACTTATAACTTTTAGAGCTTGTATCCAATATATTTAATGAGAGATTTCGATCGAAGCCAAATAAAATCTTTACTTGAACCCAAATATGAATTAAAATTACCAAAACTTGTACTAAGACCATCAAACATATAAGAAGACACCATATGCAGTTTAAGTTGTAATAGACCACTAAACCAGCATGAAAATTCCCTACATAATGAACATTATTAGCAAAAGGTTTAGATAATTAGTACTTAATAAATATTATTAGGATTATTTTATAGAGAAATTTTCAGAAATGACTATAATTTGGATGCTATTAACAATCTGTAGCTGTACTCTAGCTATTCAACATTTTGTGTCAAGTGTTTGAGGTGTCAGACAATTGTGTTCGCTGCATGCATACGCGCATTTAGATTTATCAACGAATACAGTTTTCACAGAGGCTTAAAATGCGTGATGTAATTTTAAAAAAGGCAAATGCAACAAATCAGTCAAATATCACGCTCAAAAAATGTCAATCTTCTAAAATGCATCACGGTTCTCAATTTTACCACTAAATTGATAAAATATATATGTTCACAGGAAATTAGAGTGCAGATACATTAATCAAGGATACAAACAAATAAAAAATTAAGGGAACGTATTTTCTTTTACTCTAATTTCACTTATATTCATTTACTTCGTATCACTAGATTCATTTATTCTAATTTCACTTTTGTTCGTTCGTAGCTATTATTCAATTATTACCAACTTATATAGATTATGAGCTGCTATTTTACCCCCCTCATGTATCAGCGCATATATAGGGTGCATTGATACATGATACAAGTATATTTCTTGAAACCTATGATACATGGTGCATTGATATATGAATTTAAGATAAATTGATACATGAATACGATGCATGTGCTTACTGATACATGAATGCATATTGTCTAATACTGTATTGATATATGAATATAAGTGCATATTTGTAAACTCAGAATACAAGTTGATTGTTGATACAAGTAGCGGTGGGCAGCTTCAATTGTTCATCTTCAAATTTAATCTTGAATTTTTTTTCTTTTTCTTTTGAAAAATACCCTTCAAATCTGTATCAAAATTCCTCAAACTTTGAGATATCAACTCCTCGTGATATATCCAATTTTTAAAAACAATACCCCATTTAACAAATTTCGTAAATCCAAAAGTTGAACTTAAGCTTCAAAGCATTTTTCCATCGTTCAAGCAATGGAATTTTGTAAAACTACCACGAGCCATCGGAGAATGAGCTACCATGATGATGCTTTGTCGGAGCAAGAGAGACGAAGCACGACATCGTTAGTTTGAATTTGAAGAGAATTCGGAGGGTATATAATATTGTCTTGCATATTTATGTTAGTATTTTTATATTAAAATTTAAATTTAGATAAATATAAAAAATAGGAAAAATTATGTAACTAAACAAACTTAACTAGCTATTACAATAATTAGCAAATTCTATTAAAAAATTACAAAATTCAAAAATAATAAAAAATAGCAAATTACTTTGTATCAAATTTCTATATTGTCTTTCCAACTTGTTGCGTTCGCTTAATTACTTCCTTTTCTCCTTACTAACCCGCCCAAAATTAACTCGCCTTCCTAGCTTTTCTCTTCCAAACTTCCTAAGATTTTCTTGATTATTTATAATAAAGAAAAAGAAAATTCCTTCGAAATCTGTGATTTTTAAAAGTTTTTTATCTGATATGGATTAATCGGGGCCACTCTCTCCTCTGCCTCTCTTACCATGACAATACATTTACTTGAATTGAAAAGGAGAGAGCCATTTGAGGTCGTTGAGTTTGAGCTTTGAAGACTCATGGATCGAATGCCCACGAGAAGAGATTTTGCAGCTCTGTTCGGTTTATAAATAACGCACGCATTTTTTGACCAGCCAACTACCCGGTCAATATCGCTTCATTAGCGATACAAGAGACGCCTTCTCCTCTTCTTTTACTTTTGATAACCATCTACTTGAACAATATCATTTTCATATTAATGATACTAAAATGTATCAATGATAATAATCCGATACAAAAAGAACTATTTTAATTTATTTATGATATATATACATTGAACACTATAATAGTGTATTATTGCAGCCTTCTTCTTATTCTGGGAGCAAACTTATTTATTTTATACAACCAACTACTGGAACAATATCACCATATTAATGATACAATATTCTCATTTTTTTTGGATACAACCAACTACTAATAATATCATTTTCATATTAATGATACAATACTAAAATATATCAATTAATAATAGACTGATACACAAAGAATTGTTTTAATTTATTTCTGATGCATATATACATTGAACACATTATAATAGTATTGTCTCGTATCAATTTTAAAATGGCAGTTGGTGTTTACTAATGGTACTTGTGATACATATGAGACATACCCAAGAAGATATCTTCATAATATTATACATGCATATATTAATTTCTACCAAACCTCGCAACGATGATACACTCAAAGAAAGAAAATCCTCATTTAAATCTGCATATTTGAAGTTTTGATCCGATATGAATTAATTCCAGTTTAAACTTCCTATATATGGTGAGAAAAATCGAGACTGAAATGGAGAGAGATTTACTATCATTAAATATGCAAGCTTGTTTAATTAGATATTAACTAGCGCCGTTATAGGTAAAAATAAGGTTTGATTTTTACTCAAATTTATCGTTAATCTCTATCAAAAAAAAAAATTTTAAAAATACTATTTTATGTAATTAAAGTAAAACATGTTATTTTGTGTAATTATTTTACTATGGTGCTATTTATAAAGTCTGCTCAAAAAAATAAACTGGTTAAGCCAACAACCCACGTAGAATTGGATTGAAATAATTATTTTAAGGACCATCAAGATGATGGTCGATTTAATCTTTTGCCCAAATTCTAAAATCCGTGTGAACTGACATGTCAAAATTGAGCTAACCATATTGTCAATCTAATGCACCTGCAATTAAGGTCATAAGTTGACTTGTAATAAGTTTGGTTGCGAAGCTTCCAACCAATCAACGATGTTCCCAATTGCCCAAGGTAATTTCCAAATATTCACATCTATTGGATTAATTGCTTTTACTTAATTAATGGTTGAACATTAATTTAAACGTTTAAATAATTTGAATCATTATAAAACATGCACATAAACCTTAAAATAATGCATAATTATATAATTTAAAAAATCAAAAAGGTAAAAAAAATAAAAAAAATATATTATTCTTATTAGAAATTTATTTTATCTTGCCTAAATGAGAGTGTTACTGGATGATGATACTATGTATTTTGTAAAAAATAATCGACGTACTTGAATTATTTCATTATAAAACTTTGAAGAACGTGTTGCCTTTCAGCTTGATCGGCATCGACTATGACCCGGTGAATTTTCTTCTACACATTATTAATTAGGATGTGTTTTTAATTGTTTTATTCTTATTTTGTTTTAAGATGTAATTTTTTTTATTAAATAGTAACTTATAGTCTCTGCAACAATTACTTCCTTTGTCAAAATAGTTGTCACAAGCCACCTCATCGAGAGTTAATTTGATAATTTTTTAATTTTAATTAAATTACATGTTTTTTTTGTTTTTTTAATATTTTAAAATTAAAATTTTGAAAATTTTAATTTATAGTGTTTTTTTTTATTTTTTTAGTTTTTTAAATATTAATTATGATAAAAAAAATTGAATCGCACCATATCAAGGCGACTCTCAAAAAGAAAGTTGTAACAAATACTTAAGAACGGAGGGAATACTTAATTAAGAATAAATGAGAAAAAAATTAATATGTCTTAAATTTTTAAAATAATAATAATTTAAAATAAATTACTTTTTAAAAATCATAACAGATAATTTGAGACATACGGAACGAGAAAGAAGTTGCACATGAAAACATAAGGTAAATTGTTACTCATTGTTGCATAACATATAATGAAATCACTTTAAACATAAAAACAAATAAAATTTTAGAGAATTTCATGCTACTTCACTAGTAGAATCATTAAACCATTCTCCACTATTTCATTAAAGTCTCTACTCCTTTAAAATTTCTAAAAATTCTATAAATTTGGTATATCTCTCCCTCTATACTTTCTCTCTCTCCTCCGTCCGCCACCGCCACCATGGTTCTATCCAAGGCCACCTCGGAAACCAATCTCTCCGTCCACTCCACCTTTCGTTTCGCGCTATGTCCGAGTTTCTCTTCCCGTAAATATAATATTTTCGCCATTTTCATCCTATATATTTAGAAATTAGCTAAGAAATTTTGATTTATTGCTAAATAGTCCTTTCTATTTTGTTGTTTAACTAGAAAATTATCTGTCACTAATTTCTATTTTCTTTTATGTGTTTTTCTTATATTACTACTATTTTTATATGAACACACTTAGGATCGACTCATATACATTATACTTTTCATCACAAAGTTAAGTATACACCAAAATCATTTCTTTAGCTGAACTTAATAAGATCGAATCACGGTACTCTCACATGAAATCAAGTTGATTGGATTGATCTTTTCACTTTTTCTGGAAACTTTTTAAAACTAATCGATCTTTACACAATGGATTTACGTTAAGTACTTTTGTATTTCCGAGCTAAAGTTTGTGCACAAGAAAGTCTAAGTATATACTTATCTGATATGAAGTCTTTTTGAAGATCCACTATATTAATGAAAAGATTTCGTATACTACTGACCGGCCAATAATATCAGAATCTGATAAACCGACCTTATTTTTCCTAGTCGATATACCTAAAATAATATGGTTATACACATAATCTACATAGATTAGACATCTAACTATTTCATTTTACGCTTATGCGGCTGAGTGAACAACTATTCAGATTAATTTTTTTTTGATTTTTTTTTAAATTTAGGTTTAAAATGCCCAGAGAATTCAATACCAAAAGATGCAGTATATCAAATAATAAATGATGAATTAATGTTGATGGAAATCCAAGGCGTTAAATTTAGCATCAGCTTCAGATAACATGGATGGAATCCAGAATGTGATAAGTTAATCATGGATTCAATTACCAAGAACTATGCTTTGACATGGATGAGTACCCTGTCACCACTGAGCTTCAGTGAAGTTGACTGACTGGGGCTGCGCGCATCTTAATTATTATATCGGAGCGTACGTAATTGTCATGTTGTCCTTTTCGATCGCAGGCCAGTTTGTGTATATCTCAATTATTTTCACTTAATATCTAACCTTACATAATTATTATATTTCTTTCTTTCAAAATGGTGTATTTGATCGGGTCAATTTGCGTTAATCTCGATTATTTCATTTAATGTTTGTTGTCTCCGTGTTATTATTTTTTTTTTCAAATATTGTGTTTGATCGAGTCTGTTTGTGCATATCTCAATTATTTCATTGGAATATCTATCTCACACAATCAGTCATTTTTTTCTTTCAAATAGTGTATTTTATCGAGTCAGTTTGTGTTCATGTTGATTATTTCATCTAATAATTATTACCTTCATAGTATTTTCTTCAAGATAATGTTTGATCGAGTCTATTTGTGCACATCTCAATTATTTCGTTGAATATCTACCTTATACAATTATTCTTTTCTTTAGAAATAGTGTATTTGATTGAGTCAATCTGCATCACGTCAATTATTTAATTCTAGTATTCATTGTCTCCGCATAATTTGTTGTTATTATTATTATTTCAAAATATTGTATTTGGTCGATTCAGTTTGTGCACACCTCAATCATTTCATCGAACGTCTACTTCACACTATTATTTTTTTTAAAAAAATTTTTTTAGAAAAAAAAATTAACGCGTAAATTATTTTTTTTTGGTTGGTTTTTTGTTTTTTTTAATATTATTATTTTTTTTTTTTTTAAAACAACATTTTTGATCGTCAAATTGTCACATCTCAATTATTTCATCAAATATATGCTTCCGTGCATTATATCTTCTTTTTCTTTCAAAATAGTGAAAGTGATATCTACTAAATGTGAATAAGTTTCTCCAAATATTTTAAAATATTTATTTATATTCGGTATTTATATCAAATCAATGATTTTTATTCAACTAAAAATTTAAGATTGATCAAACAATTTAATTTCTAAGTTAATTATTTATTTTAAAATTTATTTTTATTACTTTAAAATACAGAATAGATGCGTAAACATGATAGCCCACTATTTAATGGACCATTGGGAGAAGGAGAGGCTGCTGTTGGAGTTGGAACTGTTGGATCCTCAGAGGCCATTATATGTCAAGGATTAGCCTTTAAGAGAAAATGGCAAAACAAGATGAAGGCCCAAGGAAAGCCTCATGATAGGCCCAATATTGTTACTGGGGCCAATGTCCAGGTATGTTATCCATTGAAAAACCCCATTTCTTTGAGCTTACTCTTACAATCTTTTTCTTTTTTGGGAAGTGGGTGATAGCTTACTGTGTTTCATATTATTTTATTGTATGTAGTGACTATTCCTTTTTTAGTATGTTGTCATGCTTTTGTAGTATTTTGTCGCTATTGTCATGCTTTCTGTAGCATTTTGTCTTGATTTCCTGTTACGTTTTTTTTTTCAATTTATGAGACATACTTCTCTATCACTGAAGATAGGGTAAGGTCCGTATACACACTACCCTTTCTAGATCACACTTGTGGATTACACTGAATATGTTGTTGTACAACTATACTGTGTAAAAATTTCTTTCTTTTCTACAATATATTGGGGGATCTTAATATTTTTAAATAAACATAAAAGAGCTTCTCCCACCTTATCGTATACGTTTGTAACCGTTGCTGGTGTATACTTAAGAGTATAATAAGTGGTATAATATACACGTGGCTATACATTAATTATATTGACTAATATTCAAAAATAAATATAGTTTTTTTAAAAATATTTTCGATGCATATAATGTGAATCCTTATTAATTTTATAGGTATGTTGGGAGAAATTTGCAAGGTATTTTGAAGTAGAACTAAAAGAAGTGAAATTAGAGGATGGGTACTATGTGATGGACCCTGAGAAAGCTGTGGAAATGGTTGATGAAAACACTATCTGTGTGGCTGCTATTTTGGGTTCCACACTTAATGGTGAATTTGAAGATGTCAAACGTTTGAATGATCTCTCTGCTGAGAACAAGGAAACCGGGTAACTGTTCTAACTTCATATGTTGGTATAATTCTTTTGACAAAAGGAGTTCATACAGAATAGAGATGTAAATAACATAGTCTCATCTGCCTCTAGCCAAACAGACAATATACACGCACGTACATATCAAATAAGTTACAAGTTCATTTCAATTTAATAATTTTGGCTCAAGTACTGTATATATGCTAAAAGATTAGTTAAATAAGTATGGATAATAAATTTGGAACTTAGTAATAACGAATAGGTTCTGATCATAGAATTCCAAACTCGAACTCATGGCGTCAAATTTGAATTCGCCTCCGTAGAGAAGTCGTTTTAGTTTCTAGAAAACAATCACCTCCTAGTAAGATAAAATAGTAATCATATACATATACATACTTGAAATTAACTCTAAGTTCCAATCAGAATTATAAGAATTTTAGTTATATACACGGTAAGTTACTAGTTGTAGTCAAGTAATCTGCCTTACCGCTTTTAAGATTGTAGATTCTATATTTGAAGATCTAGTTTCGCATAACTATAAAGTTATTGCCATGTGTGACCAAGATGTCACGGATTAGAAATGTGGAAATAACCTCTTGCAGAAATGGTGATAAAGATGCATAAAATAGACCTCGATCCGGTCCTTCTCCTGACTCCGCACATATCGAAAGCTTAGTGCACTGGCTGCCTTTTTAAAAATAAAATAAAAATAATCTCTTTATTTAAGGAGGCCTGATTATAAAAGATTCTGAATGATCTGATAGTATAAAAAAAATTCTTTAGAGTAACTTCGTATATAACTTAAACTCTTTACATATAATTAATGTACATATTTTTATGTTCATACACATGCCAAAGATTCTTCGAAAATAGTCTTCCTATCTGCACAAACACCACCCTTCAAACTCACGAGACTTATGAGATTATACTGGACAATTGTTTTCAAATTTTAACAGGTGGGACACACCAATTCATGTTGATGCAGCAAGTGGTGGATTCATTGCCCCATTTATATATCCAGAACTTGAATGGGATTTTAGATTGCAACAGAAAAGTATAAACAAGTGATTACAAATATGGTCTTGTTTATGCTGGTATTGGTTGGGTTATTTGAGAAGCAAAGAAGATTTGCCTGAGGAACTTATTTTCCAAGCATCAATTATCTTGGTGCTGATCAACCTACTTTCACCCTTAACTTCTAAAGGTAATTTCATTTAATTATATATATAAGAAAAACTTATGATAAATTTACTGTTTTCACTATTAAAAATACGCGTTTTTTCGAGGGGAATAACAAAAAAAAAAAAAGCAGACGTATAGCATGCTGATAATGTCATAGTGTCTGTCGATAGCTTCACCTAGAAAAACACATGTTTTTTTTAGTAAGTGTGTGTGCACCTTACTATTATAAAACAACCTGTCACTACTAAAAACACGCACCTTTTCGATAATCAGGGAATTTCAAACAAACAAAAAAAAAGATCGACGGAAAGTGTTCTCTTAATTAAGAGATTTATGGTGTCTGGTCGATAGACTCTCCTTGAAAAACGCTGCGGTTTTTTTTTTGTTTGTAGTGTGCACCTTTTCTCAATGTACAACTTGCGAGATGTAGGGTACAATATCATAAAGCAACTCGGATGCAAATTAAAACGTGACAATATATAATTTTCAACATATCAATAAGCACTTATTATATATTTGACTGCCGGTATTAACAAGTTAAAACTTTAATTTTTCTGACTTGCAGGTTCTAGCCAAGTAATTCACCAATATTATCAACTTATTCGCTTAGGCTATGAGGTAAGCTCAAAATTATGAATAACTACTACGCTACGAATATTCTGTATCAAGCATAAAAAAATTTGTTGCTAATTTTATTTAACGACTGATTATCAAAAATTATGTTATCTATAATATAAGTAGCGACAGATTAAATGAGAATTGTAGAAAAGATATCCTTTTAACTCAAGATTAATATTTTAATAATTATTTACTATGAATTGTCAATTAACTAGGATACAAGAATGTAAATGGAGAATTGTCAAGAAAATGCAAAGGTATTAAGGGAAGGACTTGAAAGCACAGAAAGATTCAACATAGTCTCCAAAGAAATTGGAGTTCCATTAGTATTCTACCAAAGACAACAGCAAACACAATGAATTCGAGATTTCAGAACACCAGGAGGTTTGGGTGATCGTGCCAGCTACACGATGCCACCTAACGCTGAGCACGTGACTGTGGCTAGGCTGTGATCCGGGAAGATTCTTCCGACACTGGCAGAGAGGCTCGTGGCGGACATTCAGAAAGTCCTCCACGAGCTCGACACCCCCGCCAGGGTCACGGCTAAGCAGCGTTGCTGGCCGCGGCCGAGGAGGGTGATGGTGGAGGAGTGGCAAGAAATTAGCAATGGAAGTGCAATTGGAAATCACCAATGTATGGAAGAAATTACAATACAAAAAAAAGAAGACAAAAATGTAATATGTTAAATAAGAGTTTAAAGAAGATGAACCAAAGGGCAATTTGATTTTTCATTTTAGTTCTTTTTTTTGGTGTGTTTTAGTTGTAATGTATTTTATGGTCCAATGAGTTTGACTTGGGTGTAATTTTGTTTTCTTAGTGGTGTTTTGACAACATTTGAAAAATTAAAAGAAAATTTTGGTTTATTATTTTAAAATTGCTTAAAATATAAGTTAAAATTATAATCACTTGTATTATTGTTATCATCGTGAATTGTCCTGATCATCGGTCTCTAGAGCACAACTACTGCAGTTACCAATTATTTCAATTGCTAGTTAACACCACTAACCACCTTCACTTGTAGCCATTTTCGAGGACACACCATTCTAAAAATAAAACTCTTGATTCACTAGTTACTATCTAACTGTTATCTATGTGTCACTTCATCATTAGGTATCATCATGAATTGTCTCATGTCCCCCGGTCTCAACGCACAACCACTCATCGTTATCAATAGTTCAATTGCTAGTTAAACACCACCAACCACCTTCACTTGTAACCATTATCAAATCGATTGCATAATCAGCTATTACCTACTACTGTGAACAACCACTTTCATAATTAATTAATCTGCATTTTTTAACAATCGATTTAATTCTTAACCATCACAACTATCATCACCACCAACGACCCCTATCAACCGTAAATTCACTATTATCACAATCTAACAATCATCACTTCTAGCTCTCTGGCTATAATCAAATCACTACTATCTTTAACTTTTAGACTGTATTTCTCAAACAAATTGCTTTTATAACACCATATTATAACTTGAAAATTTTCTAATATCTTGTGGATAAATTTTACTATTCATTTATTTAAATTTTATGTTCATGGCTTTTAATTAAAGAAAGATAAATCACACACATTTAAATGCTTTGATGTTTGTTAAATATCTTGTGGATATAAATTTTACTTATTCATTTGTTTAAATACGAAGCTGTGGTAGGATGACTAAAATCCTCTCATTCTTTGGGATCCCCGCAATTAGAAATGAATCTTACCATATGTGAATTCAAATTTTGTTGAAACTCAACTTAGATATCAAATACAAAATTTAAAAAAAAAAAAGAAAGAGTTATATATATATATATATATATATATATATTGGGTTGACAAGTCAACGTTCTGGGTTTCCTCATATCTGTTCCGTGTCAACATCGACTGTAACTCACGCTCCACAAAGCGCGTGAGTTAATCAATCTTTTCCCACGTTTCATTTCACAGTCCCGGCTACCTCTTTTCCTACTGAACGGAGATCGAGATCTGAGCTCTACCTCCTCCTTCAAAATTCTCTATATCGAATGTATATATATATACATTCATGTATACAACTATGGTGACGGAAATGGGAGAAGAAGATGGATGGTGGCGTGTAACATCGTGGTTCTGTTCGTTTTGTGTTGTGTTTCTCCGGCGAGATCGGACGGTTCCGATCACAAGTACAAGGCCGGAGATCCGGTTCCTCTATATGCTAACAAGGTTGGTCCTTTCCATAATCCAAGGTAACATTTGTACTTTTGCTTGACGTTTTTTTTTTTTTTGGGTTGTAAATGGATAATGTGCAGCCAATTATACTTAAAAATTGTTTTCACTCTTTTTAGTTTTGTATGTTTCATGATCAGTTGTACATTTTTTTGCTTTTCTCGATCAAATGTAGTTTGTTTTTGCACATATATTGAGTCAAGGCTGTTTGGTTGATGTTAAATGAAGTAGTTTCTGTGTATAAAAGTGTCTCTAGTGTGAATTTCGAGGATTAGAAAAGAAAAGAAGAAAGTTAGTGTTCAATGAGCTCACAGAGCTGCCTGATAAGAGGAAGTACGTGCACTTTATGGTGTCCAAGTTTATGGGTTCCTATGATGGCCTCAAGTTAATATACACAATACAACAACGACAACAAAAACATACCCAGTGTAATGTGGGGTCGGGGGAGGGTAGAGTGTAGGCAGATCTTACCCTACCGCGTGGAGATAGAGAAATTGTTTCTCAGATTTGACTCAAATAACTATCATAAAGCGGTTAATATATAATAATAAATAGGTTTATATCAAATATTTGGTGGATATGCAGCTTTTCTTATTACATATACATGGTTCGAGTGAAAGTTACTGGGCTCACGAATCCATAAGTGACACTCTAGATCCGCGCTTGTTAATGAGTTAATGGTGCTGTCCGGATTTGATGAATTTCTCTTGGTATACAGCTCGCTTGGTAGAGATTATGTTGAAGTCCCTGATAGAATTGATGAGTTAAACCTACAATGGGGTCTGGGGAGCAGAGTGTAGTTAGATTCTACCTCATCTCGTAGAGATAGAGAAAAAATTTCTGGTTCCCATGGATCCTTGGCTCAAATAACTATCACAAAGCAGTTAATATACAATAATAACTGGTTTATTTCAAATGTTTAAGGATATGCAGCGCACTCTTATTACATATACATGGTCCCAGTGAAAGTTACTGGGTTCAAGTGAATCCATAGATGACACTCTAGGATCCGCCTTTATTAAGGAGTTAATGGCGCTGTCCAGATTTGATGAATTTCTCTTGGTACAGCCAGTTGGTAGAGATTCAGTTGAAGTCAACAATAGAATTGATGAGCTAACCTGCTACCCTACTTATGCATCCTAGAAAAAGCTAAAGATAAGAAATTGGGATCTGTAGATTTCAAGACTGAACTTTATTTAGCATCTTCTTGAAGGAAACAGTGTATTGCAAATGATCTGGAGTACTGCATCTAATGTGGCTGCCTTCACTGAATAAAGGTGCTCTTATGTTCGATTACTTAAGTATATCAAACATATTACTTGAAAAAAAAAAACAAACATGGTTTTGCAACCAAAAAGAGAGCGAGCTAATGATGCAACTTAGGTGGACAATTCTACTGGCTTGAGTCATCTGGAAAGTTATATATTTCTCTGTATGTATGACTGTTGATGTATGAATGCTTTTCGACTTTTCATGAAGATTGATAAAAAGTTAATAAAAGAGCAGTCACCTCCTACTTTTGCCTTAAGATTGATCCACAGCAAGTGTGTTTTTTGGTTTGCTCTATTTTCTAATGGAATTTTTAATAATGAAGTGCTAGTATAAGTTGTTAGAGGACTTCAAAAAAAGCTTTTGTGTTGGTATTATATTATACGAAAGTGAAAGAACAAAAGAGTGTGTCACATGCATGAATGTTTATACTAATCTAAGTACAATTGAAGAAGAAAACATGAGATAAAATGCAGATGGTGGCAAGAAAAGATGCCCAGAGTCAAATTCCTGTCAAATGTTTTACATAATTATGGATACCTGAAAGGTAACTGCTTGCTTGTGGTAACAAATGGGAGCAATTGTACATTGGGGTGGACTCTAATTGTCAGTTATATATGTCTAAGTGGTTCTTGTAGTTTGTCTTTTGGCACACCACTTACAACTGGGCCAAACCGCAAACTTCACATTCAAAATAATTCAAAAACACGAACATACACATAAAAAATTTTAAAATACAAAAAAAATAAAATATTTGATTTTTTTAGTTTGTGTTTTTTCTTTTTGTAGTTGTTTCTTTGCATTTGCCTTGTCCCAATATCTGCTATGTTTCTTCTTCTTTTGAGTCATTGTTGACAAAATGAGTCACTTCATTTTTCTTTTTCTGAAGAAATTTGCAAGGCCATACAGCTAGATGTAGATAAGGGAATGATGGATCCAAAGCCTACAGTGTAGAACAATGGGTTTTAAATAAAATTAACAAATTGGAGATTGATGTACCATAAAATCTTTATCCTTCTGTCAGCAACATTTTCTGTTGAAATTGATTGCAAATAAATAAATTTGCATTGCATATGTCCTTTTCTGTCTGTGGAATAGCTCATGGATTGTTCTCTTTTTGCATTTTTCATTCCAGTGAAACATACCGTTTCTTTGATCTTCCTTTCTGTGCACCAGGTATGCAGCGATGTTTTAGTTTCCTTGGTTTAAGTCACTCACAGATTTTAAGTTTCAAGCTTACTGAAGGATGTGTTTGCAGCTCATGTGACTGAGAAAAAGGAAGCTCTTGCGAAGTCTTGAATGGTGATCGATTGGTCAGTGCTCCTTGATGCTTGACTTTATGTACGACAAGGATTCAGAAATAGTGTGCAAAAAGAAGTTATCCAAGGAAGAAGTTTCTCAATTCCGTGGTGCCGCTGTAAAGGATTATTACTTCCAAATGTATTATGATGATTTGCCCATTTGGGGTTTCTAGGGAAAGTCGAAAGGAGGGAAAATCTGATCCCAGCGAGTACAAATATTACCTGTTTAAACATTCCATTTTGAGATCTTTACAACAATGATCTTGTGGTTGAGATCAATGCACGAACTGATCCTAGTGCCCTAGTAGATATCACAGAGGACAAGGAAGTAGATGTTGACTTCATGTACTCTGTGAAATGGAAGGAGACAACTACTCCTTTGAGAAGAGGATGGAAAATACTCGTAGTCTCTTCAGCATTGCCACATCATTTGGAAATCCATTGGTTCTCAATTATCAACTCCTGTGTGACAGTTCTCTCTTAACTGGTTTTCTTGCCACCCTTATGCGTGTCCTTAAGAATGACTTGTTTGGCGCGGTAATTTAGTTAATATAGTTGGTTTTCTAAATTGTTGATCTTCAGAATAAGTTTTCCTTTATGTCTTCATACAAATATTTCTTAATCCATATTCAAGGTATGCACATGATGAGAGAAGATGACTAAGAAGAAACTGTGGAAATACATTCATGGGTGATGTTCAGTACCCGGAGCACAAATCACTGTTGGCTGCAGCACTTGGTTCTGGTACCCAACTTTTACGATGTGTTATTTTATCTAAAGTTTATAATCTCAAGCATGCATGTTTCTAATGCTCTTGTTCCCACTCAATTTCCAGGACCATCTTTATTTTCATTCTTGCACTTGTTGGTGCTTATCCTACAACCGTGGAGCTCTATTCACTTCACTGGTTGTCATATATGCTCTCACGTCTGGGATTGCTGGCTATGTTGCATCATCTTTCTACTGCCAACTAGAAGGAACAAACTGGGTGTGTTTGGCTCTAACACATCTCCTTTCCATTTGAATCGATACTCTTCTGTTATATGACAATCTTTCAATTTTGGGACATATGCCAAATGTTTTAACACTTCATTATGTAAAGATATTTCCACAAACTTTCGAGAATTCAATTTCATTAAACTATCAACTTTTAAAGCTTGATGTTATGGTTTTCGTATCAAATCAACTTTTCAACCATTACTTTAATATTATTCATAATATAATAAAATTCAAATCAACACCTTAAACTCTGTCATGTCGAATACCATATATATACGAAATGGAGGGAGTATTAATTTTTTTATCACCCTTAATTCTGAACCTTTAGAACAATTAGAAGGGAGACCATCCCTACCTTTGATTATTATATATTTAATCACAAAATGAGATGGAGCTGCATTGATAATTCTTTTCCTTTCCTTGGTACCCTTGTTACCTGTTGCTTGCCATTTGTTTAGAATCATTTTTCCTTGCATTTTTGGGAAAATGAAGGTGTTATATACCAAGACGGCCTTATTTGTTTCCCCAAGGCACAGCCTGTGTAGTAACTAGTAAGGGTTCCAATTCTGTCCCCTTGCCAGATTTTGCTAAACATAGGGAAAGAAAGACAATACTTTTTTCTCTGAAGTAAATTATTCAACTGGTGAAATGTGTAAAATGTAATAAAATGTACTCCTAGTTTTATTCTTTGTTAATCCCTGTGCAGAAACCATTTTGACTGATGACTTTTTATTGAGAAAAAGCATTTTAACTTCATCCTACATGAGTTTTAGTTTATGTGATATACTTGGTCATTGCCAAGACTTGTTACAACTTTTAAGAGAACTATTTTTGGATGAAGTAAGTTGTGTAATTTCTGAATCAGCTTTTAAGAGAACTATTCTATATCAGTATCTGGGGGTTGTATTGGCTTGCTTAATTTCATCAAGTTCTTAAGATTATATGTATTGTCAAGCACATTGGTGTCTTAGCTAACAAAGTAAAATAGCTGAAAATGGAAGTGAGTGCAACAACCTGTTGGGTGTTGTTTGTGCCCTGCAGGTCAGGAACTTGATATTGACTGGGGCCTTGTTTTGTGGACCTCTGTTTCTCACGTTCTGCTTTAACTCGCTGCTATCGGGCTATACTGCTACTGCTGTTACCTTTGAACCATTGTATATTTTTTCTAATATGGGCTCTTGTAACGTCCTTCTTTGCTTGTTCTGGGGAGGGATAGCTGGAAAGAACAGCAAATCTGAGTTCCAAGCTCCTTGTCGTACCACCAAGTATCCAAGAGAGATCCCGCCATTGCCTTGGTATCGCGGAACTCTGCCTCAGATGGCAATGGCTGGGTTTTTGCCTTTCAGCGCCATCATATTGAACTTTACTACATATTTGCATGCTTGGGGTCACAGGATTTACACAATTTACAGTATCTTGTTCATAGTCTTCATTATCCTTCTAATTGTCACCGCTTTTATAACCGTGGCATTGGACATACTTCCAACTTGCTGCTGAAGATCAATGTAATGGTGGTGGAGGCAATGATTGACCTGGGCCTTTTTATTTGTTAATATCTTTTATATCAGTAATTTGGTTTTTTCGAGCTAAGTGGCTCCATAGAAACAACCTCTGCCACGAGATAGGGGTAAAAGGTTTGTATACATTCTACCCTCTCCAAACCCACTTTGTGGGATTACAATGGGTATAAGCATATTGCTATATCAGCATTTTGGTTCTTCATTTCTAAGTAACAATATGAAAATGCAAGAATCACTTATTATTCGTTACGCTCATGATCTTTCTACATATCGCAATTCTAACTTTTATATGCTATTTTCTGAATAGGCTTTCCTTGTGGTGGATCAACCGGGCTGTTCATCTATGGATATTGCTTGTATTACTATTATGCACGTTCTGATATGATATAGTTTCATGCAAACTCGTTCTTCTTCGGGTACATGGCTTGCATCTGCTATGGCTTCTTTCTCTGCGTTCGGGTCTGTTGGTTTCCAAGTGCAGCCCTGTTCTTCGTCCGTCAGCATATACTGGCTAATCAAGTGTGAGTAGAGAGTTGTTAGGTGGTCTTCCATGTCTTACAGTTTGCTTTCCTTCTGGGATTTTGGCAAGGCAATCGGTTTTTTCTTTTTTAAAATTGGGGAAAATGGGAAGGGGAAACAGAGAGGAGATTACAAAATGAGAAATCGAATCCTCACCAATAGGGTGAAAGCTCAGGCAGGAAAATTCGATTTCATGAGAGGAAACTTGTATTATCATACACCGGCACTTTTTTCATATATATATAATTAGCATTTTGCATTTGCAGCTAAAATATTTATAGTAACATAATAGATTTAGATTCCATAATCCCTATACAATCAGATACTTATAAATCAAAATGATCTTCTTGCAGTTTTCTTTACTCTAATACACGATAACCCCCAAACTTGCTAGTAAATTTACTTTATACGTTTAAACTATGACTTGTTTTGATTGGATATCTGAAAACATGATAAAGTATTCCTATCAGACGCTTCTGATTTACTAAAAGAAATTGTGCGTGTTCTCAAGCGCCTATTAGGTGGTTAACTTAGGCCTCATTTTGTTTTCATTAAGATAAAACTTGTGAATCTGAATGCACATATGAATATAAGCTAAATGTTGTCTCTAAATCTAAACACAGAATGATTGGGATTGTGTATTTTTCAATATCTCAATATGCATAATTTAGTTATCTTTAAACATATAAAATTTAATTTAAAAGTATTTAATATGAACACTTTATCACGTATTCAAATATTCAACGAAAATAAATTATAATTTGAGTATTGAAATAAATTTATTGACAAATTTTAAAATTATCAATGTGTTAAGCCTTTTTCTTTTATTGTTATGGGTCAAGTCTGGTGAATGAGTGCAATGGTTTCAATCAATTGCCAATGGTTGTTATTTGTTACTATAGTTTTTTTTTAAATATTCACACAAATATTATGTTATTTTTAAGATCATAAATTTTATAATTCTTATAACATAAGAATATATGATATGTTTTACGTCACAAATTTTAAAAATCTATTTTTTTCCCTTAAAAATTCGAATCAAATTGAGTTAAACTATGACAAAGTGAAACGGAGGAAGGATATCATGTTTTGGATTGACTTATTTAATTCAAAATAGTTTTAAATATATTTGTAGTATTTGGGTAAATTTAAAAAATACTTTCTTTAAGCACCAATTTTAAGCTAAAATAATAATCAATAAGCCAAAATCATAAGTTAAAAATCCTAACCTATGATTTTTGACTTATAAGTCCATCCAAACAGATTCTCTATAAAAAAAATGGGAAAAGTACACAAACTAAAACCCATTTCATAAACTATTTACAAAAAAATGTCCCCTTTCATACTAATTTTCAAATATTTAGGCGTTTGAAAAATAAATACTTGATGCCCCCCCCCCCCCGCCCTCTCTCTCTTTTTTGGTCATTTCATTTATTATTTTGCCTTTTACTTTATTTATTATTTTTGTATTTTTATCCTCTTTCTTCTTGTTTTGGTCCTTTCATTTAATATTTTTAAAAAAATTAAACTGTTCTTTTTTTAAATTTAATTTAATTTAATTTTCTTCTTTTTTATTTTGTTCTCTTAAATTTTTTGTTTGTTTATCCTATTTGTTTTTTTGCTCTTTTTTATTTTTATTTTTAAAAATAAAAATATTTTTAATTTTTTTAATTTTTTTAATTTTTTTATAAAATATTAAAATTCAAATTATTAGATTATGACTTTTTTTTTTTATGCGTTTTATTTTATTTCTCCTTTCTCCCGTTGGCTCCTTTTTTTGGTTTTTATTTTTCTTGTTTCACTTTTCTTTTCTTTTTTTCAATCCTTTTATCCATTTTATGATACCTGTCAAAAGATATGGTATATATCATATAGGTATCGTAAGATTGAGAAGGGTCTCATTGAAGTAAACTTCAGTATATATTGTGATAGTATCATAGAGGACTAGGAGTCTCACTGACTGATCAAGAACCTCAATGATACCATGCTAGTATATAAATATACGGTGATGGTATCGTAGAGGACTAAGGAGTGTCTCATCAAGGATTTGAATAAACCTCAATGATACCATGACAACATATAGATATATTACAATGGTATAAGTGAGGATTGAAACAGACCTCAATGATACCATGACAGTATATAGATATACCGTGATGGTATCATTTAAAGACTATGTTTTCACCGAAAGATTGAAGTAGATCTTAATGATATCATGTTAGTATATAGATATACTATGAATGGTATCACGGAGGACTAAGGAGTATCTCATTGAAGGACTGAAAAAGGCCCCATTGATACCACTATATTATATAGGTATACTGTGATGATATCATGGAGGGCTAAGGAGGTCTCATTGAAGAACTGAAACAAACCTCAATGATACCACGGGTAGTATAGATGTACTCAAGATTGTATCTTGAAGGATTGAAGTTAGTAACCTCAATAATACCATACTAGTATATAAATATGTTGTGATGGTTAATCATAGAAGACTGAGAAGTGTTTCACTAGAGGATTGAAGCAAACCTCAGTGATACCATGATAGTATATAAATATATTGTGATGGTATCATTGAATACTGAGAAGTTCTCAATAAAAGGCCGAAAACTCTTAATAGTATCATGCTACTACAGATAGAGATATTATGATGATATCATGATGGACAGATAAGTGTCTTACTGAAGGACAAAAGAAGACCTCAATGATACTATGACAGTATATAGATATATTGTGATGATATCATTAAGGGCTGAAGTAGACTTGAATGTTACCATAACATTATATATAGCTGTATTGTGATAGTAATTACAGAAACCTCGAGGAGTGTCTCACCGAAGGATTGAAGCAAGCCCCGTGATACCACATGACAAATATATAGATATATTAGTGATAGTATAAGTGCATAGACTAAAAATATACCTCACCGATACCATGACAGATATAGGATATACCGAATGGTATCATTAAAGACTAGCAAAGTTTCTCACTGAAAGACTCAAGGTACCTTAATGATATCATAGTATATAGATATACTATGAAGATATCAGGAGTGACCGAGGAGTGTCTGCTGAAGGATCGAAAAAGACCTCAATAATACCACAATATTATATAGGTATATTGCATGTAATGGAGGGCTGAGGAGTGTCTTATTGAAGAAGTAAAGCAGACCTCAATGATGTCATGACAGATATAAACATATTGTGATGGTATCATGGAGGGACTGAGAAGTCTTATCAAGGACTGAAGCATCCATCAATGACACCACACTGGTATATAGATATATTGTGATGATATCATTGAGGACTAAAGTAGACATAAATGATACCATAAACAGCATATAGACATGCAGATTGTATCACTAAGGACCGAGGATTTCTCCCTATAGGACTAAAGCGATCTTAATTATTCTATGCTAGTATAATAGATATATTATGATGGTATTATGGAGGAGCTAAGAGTAGTCTTATTCTATTAAGAGTTTTTTCATATTCAGGACTCAAAATTGACACTGATGTGCAACATGCCTGGTGACAACCGAACACCCTTTGATGAAAAATATACTATGTACATATATAAGTACAAATATTACTTTTCATACATATATATACTAAACCTTAAAAGTATTCTTGAACACATTTATCGAAATTCTGATTTCACCATTGAATTCGAGACTAGGGGCAATAGCCATATATGCTAAAGGATGATCAGTTGAACATTCTCAACATAAAATTATACTATATATATGTGTGTGTCAAATACATATATTACTTTTTAAATTTCTAACTTCGCTACTGTCCGAAACTTCTAATTAAGATAGAAACAATCACATTCACACCAAATTAATATGTTATAGCATTAAAAATGTTGAACCACAACATTTAATGGATCTATGCCAAAGCTAAAAAGAAAAGCTGTATACACATTAATTAAAATATCTGTACAAGTAAGCAAAAAAGTATATCAAAGACAATTATGGATGAATGGTCAAAGGGCCACACAAATATATTGAGTTATAAGTCAATTATAAAATTGGCCTTTAAGAAGGAAATGTACAAAAGATAAAAAAAGTGATAAAAAGTTTCACCTTTTGGTTTGCAGCTTTTAAGATTTGTCTCTGTGATAACTGCAAAGGGTTGTGTCTGCAACTCACTTTACACCTTTTCATTTTACTCTTATAGTACCTTCTTTTTTTTTCCTTTTTCATAATTTAATCATCGGCCATGAATAGCATACCAACCGACGAGGAGGTTGAGTTGGTATAACAGGTGATATATCAAAAGAAGAAGAAGAGATTAGTTTATCATGTTAATGGCTTTATGTTGAGCTCATCGTGATCAATCTCATGTGGTTTGAGAGTTATTGCTCAAGAGTGAGTTTATTCAATGCACAATGAGAGGATAGCGACTGAAGATTTTCTTTAGGAGTTCCAAAAGAAAAAAACAATTTAAGAATTTTAAAATTATATATATGTGATTATAATTATATATACTAAAAATCGTTATTTTCCTATTGAAATTTCGCATTGAAGATGTTAAGTGGCTATTCCCATCGATTATCCGTGGGAAAGAAAAATAATAGTGTTTTCATATGGAAAAATCATGAAGCTTCTCGCTATTTCAGTGAGAATCTACTTTCCGTCATGTATTTTTCTAGTGAACTAGTTCGTGGAAAACTACATTTTATAACACAAATTTTTTATTGATTTGCTGTGAAAAAAATCTCTATTTTTAGTAGTGAAAAGTACATCATATAAATTGAGACAGATCGACCAATGATAGTAGGTTCTTGCTCTACTATGCAGGTTATCATACCTATTTAATATTAAGAATTCCCTATTTAGTCGGAGGCGGAACAAAATTTTTAGTTGCCAATCTCTCATCTGATATTAGATATTCACATTGAGAATTGATTAAATTTGAATTCATAAATTTAAAATCTGACACTAAAAGTAAATGCTCACTAACAATCCATACCAAACAAAACTCAAATTCAAAATCCCTCATTAATCATGAAGGAATACTTACTCGCCGACCAGAACTAGTTAAAACCTTTTGTTTTTACCCAATAAACTGTTGTTTGCCAAAGTATTCTGATAGAGACTGTGTGGATTGTATTTTTTTCACAAGATAAATAACTGAATAAGCCAAAAGATAAAAAAGAATTTCACCTCAAAAGAAATAGTAGCTAGTAGTAAAATGTTTGTAGAACAAGTACATAACATAATAATTCTTTTCACATGTTAGCAGTAACTTTAACTAAAACTTGTAAATATAATAGATTTTTCCACATAAAAAATGATATTTTTTTCCAAAAAAGAAATTTTGTTATTGAAAAATTAGTTAAAATTATCTTTGCCGAAAAATTATGTAGTATACAGATGTTAAATATTAGTTATTGTGAATATATCTTAAATTTGCACGCCCTTAACACAACTGAAACAAAAACTTATACATCTTTCACCAAATTCTGGCTCTTTCATTCTACAATCCAACATAAAATATTACATCGTAGACATATTTCAGTTTATAAAATTTTATATAACATTATATTTAGAGAAAATATTATACATAATATATTAATATTTATATAATAGTAGAATAAAAATTTTTATACATAAATATGGACTAACTCGAATAACAAACTCAAAATATAAATTAAAATATGAAAATATTTCTCAAAAAGAATTTGAATTACATAATACAAAAATACCATGGAAAAAAGGGGCTTGTATATTTTTATTTGTTTTTAAATTGAAATCACTTCTTCCTTTTAGTCTAATATATAATTCTTTCTAAATTTAATTAAAGATTGTGAATTTAAATAATAAAAATTGAAAATTTCTTAATAGAGGAACCTTTACCTATCTTGATAAGTTTTCGATATAATTTTAAATTAATCAGATCGGAGCAATTTCAAATATCAATACTTTAGTGTTTAGAAAAGTAATCAATGCTCAAACTAGTTGGAATTTCCACAAATTAGATCCACTAATTTGTTGGTCCACTTTAATATGGTGTTAGAACAGATAGAAAATCGTTTTAGATTCATGAAGAAAAAAATCAGGCTTGTAATCAAGGTGGCATATTTGACGATACAGTTTAAATAAATAAAAGTTCATCAACTTTAATAGTTTAATCTTTAACTGAAATTTTCAAGCACACGTTAGTACTCAATTCTATGACTAAGACACTATTATAATAACACCAAAATTTTGACAGAATTTTCGTTGGAAATCACTTTGACAGTTACGGTAATTTAATGAACTTTCTTTTGAAAATGTCTGAATTTCACATTTTTTTAGTAGTATGGTGAAAAGAATTTCAATTATCTCACTATACGTTTACAATATTTAAAGGAGATAAGCTATAAACTAGGCAAGTTAATCCGGTCGGAATCAAGATTTCTACCAAACGGATTCAAAATATACATAAATAGACATACTAAGAAGTCAGAAGGAGGGAAAGGAGCGGGTTCAACATCTACTAAATATATATATAATATATTATTTTTTTTAGTTTTTTTAATTTTTTCATAATTTTGGTCTTGAATTTCTTCAACTGACGTTAATCAATACACATCCTAACTCACATTCATTTAAGTTAATAACAATATTAATAATATTTTATTTTTGAATTTTTAAATTTTTTATAGTTTTCAATTTCAAGCTAAAATTATATAAAAATATTTTATTTTTATGAAATAAAAAATATTTCCGAATTACTATAGTTAGGTCATGGAACTAATAAATCAACAGACTAGCAAATGAAATGGAAAGGTAGCAGTTAGTCCACATTTAAAGATCCAAAAATGACTTTATATTAAAAGTTACACAAAATTCTTTTTTAAATAGTGGGGTATTTCATCCGTTTAATTTATACGATATATTTTTAATTAATTTTAATAAAATAAAATATTTTTATTTGATACGTGTTTAATGATATTATTTATATTTAATCTATTAAATCTTATTTATTTAATAAAAATTATACTTCTTTTTAAATAATTATTTATCTTGAGAATAATTTTGAAATATTACAACCTCTCTCAATATTTCTTAAATTCATACCAAATTAAATTAGGTCATATAAATTGAAACGGAGAAAGTAATACTCCCTCTATCTTAATTTATGTAATACATTTTTTTTAGTCGGCCCTAAGAAAAAATAATGCATTCCATATTTAGTAACAATTTAATATTAAAATATTCATTTCAATTCTTTAGTGAGATGATTTATAGCCACATAAGTATCTTTAATTTATTTTAGCCAAGAGTTTTAATTTTTTGTCTATATTTCAAATTTATGCCCAAGCCAAAAATTCAAATACATCACATAAATTGAAATGGAGAAAAAGGTCAAATATACCCTTTATTTTTGCGATTTAGAGTATAATATACTTCCTTTTAAAAAATGGTGGTATATATATCCTCGTTATTTAACAAATGGTATATTTCACTTTTCGTTAATGACTTATATTAAAAAATTTTAAAAGACACGCGGCTTTAAAAATTCTACTCAGTCATAAAATGAGTTTAAAACGGATCTGAATAAAAGAAGAATTAAATTATTTTTAATTAGATTAGATCTGGACGGGCAAAAGAACAAGTGAGATAACTTTTTAGAGTTATGTGTTATTTTTTAAAAAATTAAAAATCAAATTTTTAATTTTTTAGATTCAGACTGTTAACGAAAAAATATAAATATACGCTATTTATTAAATAGAAAAAGTATATATGCTCCATTTATTAAACGACAAGAATACACATACACTACATTTTAAATAAAAATTATATTTATTCTAAATCTAAAAATTGAAAGGTATATTTACCTTTTACCCCTGTATAATATGGCAATGATATGATGAGGGTTTTCAGAAAGTGTGAGGGGTCATATACTGTGTGTCTGGTCTAGGTTGAAATGACTAAAGCTTCTGCATACACTTACAAATCATGGCACTGAAAAACATGGCATTTTAATGAGCATTAAAATTGGAATAGTACTATTGATAAAGACGCTGAGAAACTAATATATATATATATATAAAGAATTTATAAAATTAAAGGCAAATATTAGCTTTTAGTTCTATTTTCCAGCCTTTTCTCATACTCATTGTCCACCAAATTAATAATACATATATTCAAATTAAAGAAATGATTTTTTAATTTTTTATAATTTATAGTAAGTGAAAAAAATAATAATATTAAAAAAATCATAAATTTTTTATTTAAATTTTTATAAAGATAAGATATCGCATTTTCTCGATAGAAACTGATTTGTCCTCATATACTTGTATGTATATGAAAATGTATGAAATTAATGACTATATGGAAAAACATAGCTTTTAATCCTATTTCCAGCCTTTTTTATTTTTATTTTTATTTTCTTGTACTCATCATTTGGTCCACCACTCAAGACTATATAATAGCCACGTGGCTTTATATTCTTTTTATGAAATTTGATTTTTTTAAAGATCGCATCATCGATTTAAGAATCGTTAGAATTATTTTGAGATGAATAGAATTTTTGCGTTCTAAATTAAAAATTTAAGTTTTGAATATAAAAATAGTTACGATAAAAAGTGCTTCCTTGTTATTAAGAAGTTATCTTAATAAATGCAAACATCGAATACCTATTTAAAAAAACTTCAAAAAAGTGATAATTAATGTCCATTTAATAGGTTCAGAGAGAATAATCCAAGAGAATTATATTCATGAATTTATTTAGGTTAATTTTTATCGATTAATCAATAGAAAAAAATTATCTTAAAATATCTATCGTAAAAAAGATTATATAAAGTCTTCAGACGCTTCAAAAAAGATTTTTCATTAGATACATTATTTTAACTTAATTCATATGATATATTGTCTTTCTGAATTCACTAACTATAAATTTTAAATTCTCCATCAAATAAGTTATTCTTCGTAATCTTGAAACCTTTAACATCTTCGAGAAATTATTAAAATTTTAGACATAAAATTCAGAAGTATAATAAATTCAGAAATAAAAGAATTAAAGCTAGAAACCATCAAATTAAATGCACCACATTTAATGTGGTTAAACCAAACAAGATAACAAAAAAATAAAAGTTACTAGAATAATAAAAACCAACTTTATATATAGTCTTACAACAAAAGATATATAGATATAGTAGTCATATTGTTGATCACTAGTCCATATATATATATCAAAGAGCAATTATTCAATACTATTTTTTTCACCTTCTATAATAATGGAAGATGACAAATAATTAGTCAAACTAGTACTGACTCTTTGATGACACTATTTGAAACATTTTATTATTAATATTGTTATTATTATTATTATTATTACTACAAGAGCTACATTTTACTATCTTATTTGATGATGTTGAGGCAACAACACTTTGTCTAATTTCCGGTTTCCTTGCCATTTCCAAGATTTGCCAATTCAATCAAACACTTTGCTTCTTGTCTCTTCTCTAAAGCCATTGCCTTTTCTTCCATTGCTATTTTGAGGATTTCATTTGCTTCACTTTTCAATCTTGATACTTGTGTTGTTGCCTCTTCAATGATCCCTTTGGCTTCATTCTGCTGTTTTGGACTATATTGTAATAATCATGACTTTGACCACCAAATGATGATGATGACAAATTTGATCCATGTGGGGTTTGTTCATCTCTTACTTCCCAAGAATTGGGGAATAATAGTGTGTGTTTTGGTTATTGTAATAGTAATTTGAGAAGTGAATAGTTCAAGATCAAGATTTGGTAAATGTTCTTTGAATAATATTGACTATGTAATGTGAGTAGTAGTAGTAGTAGTAGGCAAGAGAATTGGCTTTGGTGTTTGCACATCATGACATTCTTTAGTAGTAGTTGTACTACTACTTTGTGGTTTGCATGAATCTTGATGTTCAATAAATGTCTCTACTCTGAAAAATAAAAAGCATCAAAAATAGAGGAAAAAAACTCAGATTAATTACAAGAAGGAATATATATATATATAGAGAGAGAGAAAATGCAACGTAGGGCAAGACTGCGTACATACTACCCTCTCCATATTTTACTTATGAAATTATACTGAATATATAATTCATTTACTACAAAAATAAAATCACTAATTTTTTAATAGGATGGAATCCGCCAGAATGGGATTTTTCATCGAACTCTATCGACGAGGTACCGAAGGAGACACATTCATTGAGACTTAAAGGATTTTCTGATAGTAATTTCATAATATTATTTGAGTTCAGAAATTTTTATATTCACCTTATAGTACTGTTTTTTAAACTAAGAGATAGTAAGCAAGCACACTAATATATATGAAGTATCTACAAGACATTAATTCATTATTTATAACACTAAAGGATGCTACCAATTCAAGTAACATGTGTATAATATGTAATATAGATTTTTATTTTTTACACTATCAGATCATCTAAAAAAACTATAGCCAGACTTCTATTGCTAAACAACGAAATATGTCACGCCGCTAATCCTATTTAGATATATTAGCGACGTTCCTTCCACACACAGCACACAAAAAAAAAAAAAAACAAATTAATCTTGTTAGATACAGACTATTTAATTTAGTATAATAGACTAGCTCCAACTATGAATTTCATAGCTAATTTATTTTTAAAACAGTATGGTTTAAAAACCTTAGAGCAAGACATGTTATATAACTTTACCTCATGAAACATATCAACATGCACTCATATAAATTACAACAATAATAACATACTCATGTAATCTCATAAGTTGGGTTTGGAGGTGGAGAGGGTGGTGTGTAGCAACCTGCCTTTACCTTATGAAGATAGAGAGGTTGTTCCTACGACATACCTCGGCTCAAGTAAAACATAACACTGATATAACTTACAACAACAATAACATACTCAAGTAAAATCCTACAAGTGGGGTATGAGGAGGGTGTATATATATATATAGTGTGTATGCAACTTTATAGCCTCTGCCTTATGAAGATAGAGAGACCGTTTCCCGTCTTTTTAATAGACCCTCGGACTCAAGTGTTACTGAGAATATTGACACAAAAGGATAAAATTGTATAAGAAAGAAAGATATGATCATGTGAATTACCTGGAGAAAACTCTTCCACAATCACAAGAATGACCTTAGTCCCACAAGTTTTGATGTGTGAGCTTTATAATCTGATTGAAAGTATATAACCTTTGTTGCATTTTGACAAATCCATTTGTTTGTAATTACAGGTTTTCTTCTGAAATGCTTCTTAATTCCAACAAGATCATAGTGCATGGCAAGATCATGGTGCACGCAACTTGGCTCTGGACACATACTCTCTTCTAATCACTTGATCCATCTCGTTTTTCTCTTCATCCTGGTTGAAAATATAATTAAATAAATAAAATCATACTTTTAATTTATAACATTTAAAAAAACAACTGACTGCGTACGAAATTTATGAAAGAATGAATTTTTAATTGAATTGTCCTATATAAATGTGCTCCCAATTAGAAATTCATTTGGCTATAAAATAAGATGAAAGGTCTAAAGGTAATAAATTGTTTGTAAATATAGAGAAATGTGTGGTAAATGTCACATAAATTGGAACAAAGAGAGTAACAGATAAAACAGACGGATATCTTTGGTTCGATTCTCAATGCCATCCATTATTTTCAAAAAATGAAAAAAAAAAGAACTTCCCAACTTGCACGTGAGGAGATGTATTGAAATATATGGCGAAGTATCACATCTTTCTCGACCTTGTGACTATAATGTAATTGGTACAGTATCCATTCTTAATGGGCTTGATATATCTAACAGATGGATCGCCAAATTCACATGATATTAACTCAATTTTTCAAAAGGGGCGCAGAAAGGCTCACCAAGGCACCTTGACTATGAAGAATTTTATGTTGTAACCGAACGATTTAAGACTTTAGATGAGACGATTGACCTAATTACCTTCTTCTTCACAACTTCCATGGAACCTTATGGCTACAAGTGTGCATCTGAAGATTTTGCTCTCTTTGAAAGCTAAGATTGCAGATTTACAAAACGTAACGATCAGATTCCATTAACATCTCAGCTGTGAGATATATAACTTGAGCATCTGGATCTGCATATTCAAAATTACGGGTTCTGTAGAATTCAGTAATATTCGATCTCAAACCAAACCCTAAACATATAGAAAAATAAGTGCAATTTAAGTCATTGATTCAAAATGACACACAAATTTTAATGATATCAAAAGGAAAAAAACGAAAAAAAAGAAAAAATTAAAACAAAAAATTATAAAAATATATAAAATTGTTCAGTCAACTTAACCTTTCCCTACCTTTAGGTTCGCGTTGCTCCGTTAATTTTTCAGATGGTCATTCAACGTGATAAAAACCATCTTTCATTCTTGATTCTAATTTCTTTTTCACAAAAAAGTGATCATCTGAGAAGTCAATTCTCGAATAATATCGAGATAAAGTTAACCAAAACCCCGTTTTCTCACCTATAAAGTTTAAATTTGAACCTGTCTCACTAGATATTTACGGCTCGGAGCTAGAAGGTCAGTGGGATTCATTATTCAACCCTTTCTACTCTGGAAAATCACACCGTATATCATTTTGTTTCTTTTAATATATAGTCAATGATGAACCCTTTTAATGAAAATCTTGCTTCCGCCAATCACGAAACCTTAAGTGTTCAATCTCTTCCATATATGTGTAAAGTAGAAGTAAATTAAGAAAAATAAATTTTAAAATACCTGGAGTACCAGCAGGTCTTCTTTCTTTTGATAATAAAATTGCCATTTTCTGAGAAGAAAATGGTCAGAATAATTAGAAGGACCTGGAAACAAGAAAGAATGGCTGGCTAGCATGGAGAAAGAGAGAGAAAGAGAGAGTGATTATTCAATATGAAATGGTTGTGCTCCTCCTCTTTGCTTCTTCTTATTATTAGCTTTTTTGTATAGTATATGTGGATAAATGAGGATAACTAGCTAAATAAAGGCAATATATCCGGTAATGAGCAATAACATATTCAGTATAATTTCACAGGTAGGGTTTGTAGATAGTACCGATATACACAGCCTTTTATTCCCGCTCAATATATAGTAATAACAACAATATATTCAGTGTAATTTTATATGAAACTGGAGAGAGGAGGGAGTGAGATGCAGTTTTATCCTTACCAATATATACAACACAATAATAACATATCCAGTATAATTTCATAAAGGTAAGATTTGTAGAGAGTGGATGTATGCAACTTTATTCCTGCTCAATATATAGTACAATAACAACATATTCAGTGTAATTTTATAAGTGAAAACTGGAGAGAGAGTCAGTGTATGCAGTTTTTATCCTTACCAATATATACAAATAATGATAATAACATATTCGGTATAATTTCATGAGTAGTAAGGTCTGTACTGAAAGTGGATGTGGCAGCTTTATTCCTGCTCAATATATAGTATAATAACAACATATTCAGTGTAATCTCACAAATGAGATCTGGAGAGGGTGGGTGTACGCAACTTTACCTTTGCCTATATATAGTATGATAATAACATATTCAGTGTAATCTCATGAGTGTAACATTGAAAGAGGGTGGATGTATGCAGCTTTACCCTGTCGCATATAATAATGCATTCTACATTTATTTTTTTCTTTTCTTAAAACTAAGAGATTTTTTTACCTTGAGGTGTTTAGCTAAATTTATAAGTTGATTAAATTATTTTAAATATTTTTTAATTTATTTATTTATGATTTTATCGCTTATAAGTAATACTTTTTCTTCGCTACTAAAAAGCCCAAACCAGAGAAATCGGAGATCTACTGTCGAGATTTTCCTCTTTAAATTTTTTTTATCAATACCAACATGGTTGATATTTTTAACGTAGAAAACGGGAAAATTGAACTTGAAGAGTATAAATTTAAAATAAATCGTAAATGCCAACAAGCATCAATGATTTAGTTGAGAAAAAGTATCATATCACCATAAAGATAAGGGTTTGATTCCCGAATGGTGCATTTTATAATCATGCAAATATAAAAATATTTTTCAAAAAAAGAAAAGACTATAGTTGATCAGCATTTTTCGAATATCTTTAAAAAAATCAACCAAGGTCGTATATGTTTTTAATACTAAACCAACGATTTATACATTGATTTTTAGTAGATATTACCCAAAACAATCTCGTTATTTCTAAGATATTTTTATTTAAATATGTTATTAAACTTTGGTTTATATTTAATACACGATATCGAATAAAAATCTTTTTCTGGTGGTTGGAAAATCACTATTCACTAATTATTTTTCTTTTTAAAAAAAAAAGCCAAAGAGGAAATGATTGTTTTGTTCAGAACTTCAGGAATGAGTCTTCTACTTTATTGGTTTCATATTCTGTCTATGTTATGAAGTCTCACTTTTATAGTTTTTATTACAACTTTAATTAGATTAGACAAAATGACAAATATATCCTTTAATATTTGCATTGTTTATATATTAATTAAATTATGGAAAAATATATGTATTAATCATAAGATTAAAAAATAATACAGTCAAATCTTATTATGACATTCATTCATTATTATGTAAATACAATGTAAACTTCATAAACTTCTAATTCTAATTCCGCCACTGGATGCAGATAATTAAGTTCATATTCTAAATGACCATCTAAAAGAAATTATCGTTCTTTTTTTTCTTTCTTTTCCTTTTCTTTTCGTATAATTTGCGACCTGAATTAATGAAATATTAGATGAATCGATTTTATTGATTTAGAGTCCATTAGTTCATGAATCATGACAAAAATTTTCTCTCTATAAATCGAAATCAAAATTAAACACAATAATTATACTTATCATAAATAAGTGCTCAATTATGTAAGAATTAATTAAATAAGTCGAAAAGGTATAATAATTTTCATTTTCCTAATCTAAAGTATATGAGTTACATTAATATATATATATTAAAACCTTAATTAAGTAAATAATCAATTAATTAACTCAACAATATAAACATAAAATTGTCCCAAGTTGGACTTTATGGAACCAAACAAGAGAACGTGAAAATAAATTGATGTTAAACTCTCAAATCGTCACAAATTATTTTAGACGTTTCATATTGTCAATATATCGAAGTTAAATTTTAATTTTTAAATATATAACCTTCCCCGGAGTAGTAAACCTACTCCTCTCCATACCGATAGCGGTTTTTTTTCTTCCCACTTTGAGATATCCTGGAGTGTTATGGAGCAAGGGCGAATGTGTAGTTTCTATTATTCTATAAATAGATTCACGCTCGAATTCAAGAGTTATTTTTCAACTTTGTATATACATTAATAAATTCACTAATATCTAAAAATATTGTATAATAAATATAATCTAATATTATAAATAATATAAATTTTAAATTTCGAATCTATCTCCTGAGGACATAACATGGCTGAAAGTTACCTAGGCACAATTTTGAACTTTATTTGTTCTACATTTACAATAACGATTTCAAGTGTTAGTACATATTTGGTTCTATTTGTAATTTGTATACATATTTTAGTGAATTTCGTGTAAAATACAAATACAGGCTTGGATTATACTTTACCAGGTTCAATTGTTCTGTATGTTGTCTTCTAATCCCGCCCCATTTTTAATTTAATCCGCAAAATTCAGAAGTCTCTTTTTTTCTTAGACCTCGTGCCTAGTCAAAATAAGATACATGCCATATTTCTTGTACATGATTGCAGTGCGATATCACTCACACATTGCTTGGCCTTAAATGGCTCCGCTCCCAGCCAATTATACGCCCTTCTAATTAATATATTATTTTTTTTAGTTTTTTTAATTTTTTCATTCTTTTCAATTCAATTTGCAAAAATTCTATAATATCAAATAATTTTCTTATCGAGTGTGTCAAAACATTAAACGATAAAAAGATAAAAAGTACCTCAAGTGATAGTACAAATTTTGTTTTTAAAAATCCAAACATGACCTCGTGGTTTCAAGCCAAGCCTTAAAAAAGAGGAGGACCAAGTTGCAGCAGGTGCAATAATAATGAGTGTCTTGGATCTGAAAAACATATGATTTGTTTGGATGTGAAATAATTATTATTTTTTAAAATCGATAAATAAATAAAAATTGAATAGTGCAAATATGAGTTGTGATGGACAGTTGGGATTCCTCTTATTTTTATTTTCTAGAAAATTCAGGCTTGAATTTCGAAAATAAAAAAAATCCTACTGAAAGCCGCCGCTCCCAGAAATGAATCTTTGTAATGCGTGAATTTGAATTTTATCAGGCTCCATGTGGCTACTGGTCACCAATGCTAAGAAATCAAAAAATAAAAAATAAAATTTGTAGTGGGATAATTGAGATCCTTCCACCCTTAATCACAGGTCTCGGGTTTGAGATCCTGGAAATGAAAACTCTGCTAAATGAGTCCTTCAATGGGGCGAATCCAGATTTTGTCAGACTCCGACATGAATACTGGACACCAGGTGAAAATCAAAACTCAAAAACAAAATTGAATCGTATCAAGAATCAAAGCTATGATGAGATGATTGCAGATCCTCGAGCCCTGGAAAATGGAAAAAAAGTCCTACTAAAAACGCTACTTCCAGAAATAAACCCCTGCAATACACAAATTCGAATCTATTCAGACTCCAATGCAAACACCGACATCAAAAAACAATAACAACAATCCACCAACCCACCAGGTGAAGTCTGAAAAACACAAAGTATACGCATACCTTACCACTACCTCAACAATAAAGAAACTGTTTCCGATAACCTACACGTAAAAGAAACCAAACCAAAACAAAATTGAATTGTAGATTAATTGTTTCAGTGTTTGTAGAGGACCCCCACCCCTACCCCTACCCCCACCCTCAACCCCCACTATTTAAAAGATATAAATTGTAACATAAATAATTAAGATTCTCTACTGATGCAGCATATCACAAAGAATGAATGTCTTCGTCAGTCTTCAATTATATGTCTCTTACTATCATCATCAAGATTCCTTTTCTGGTAAATTCCATTTATTAATTTTTTTTAATATTAAAAAAATTAAATTTATTTCCTTCTGATTTTTAATTTTTTCTTGGTTTTTGCATAATTGAAGGTCCATGAATTTAAGATTTTTATTTCAAATGAATTAATAAAACTAATGTATTTTTATCGAAAGTAAATTTATAATAATTATTTAAACATTGGATTTTAATAGAAATTATCACAAAATAGGAATTTTTTTTTTTATATTTAGACTATTTCTAGAACTCTACTATCATATGGAGTAAATAATATACGAGTTTAACATATCATATGTATAATTAAGTGGTCATGTAATAATTATAATAATTACGGTATATTTGTGAATATTTACAAGGAAAGAAATCAAAAGTATATATTTCAAAATTAATTGAACGCAAATGCGTTTTAGTTATATATTACAAGAACTGGCATAAGAATTTACTAATAACCGAAGGAGCAAAAGGCATAATCAAGATAATATTAATTGATAACCTAATAAAAATAGTAATTAACATATTATTATGTATTAAAATTCACTGATAATATAAAAAAATGAATAGATAAAAATTACTTAAACTATTAGCGTTTGTGAATTTATATATAAATTATTGAGTTTTCACATAACCCTCTTGACTACTACAAACTCGCATTAAAATACCCCCCGAAGGAATATAACATGTTACGTAAAGATTACACTCCAAAGCTCCCTCTTTGTTGAATATCTACGAAAACCTCCCTTAACTATCATGAACTCATTATGTTATGTGAACTCATTTTTAAGACTTTTTTTTTTTAATCTTTCACGTCTCATCGTTATCTCAGATATTGTGCCACATATATTCAATCGAAAAAATTTTAATCTAAAGAGCATTTTTAATCTAAAGAAAGTTATCCCAAAAATTAAATAAAACTCATAAAAATAATATAATTTAAGGTGATTTAACCTTATTTACTCTCTATTTTAAAAATTATTATCGATGTATATAACTTAAAATTCTTTTTATGTTTTTTGGTCAATTAGTAGTACAAAGGAAAAAGATCTTCCTGCAGAGACAAATCTAAAGCATAGTTAGAATTGAGATTCATAAATTCTGTTGAACAAAAATTCAAAGGAATCATCATTGGTGTTTATATGGATTTATGTATTTTCAGTACAATATATCATCAATAGGTTGAGGACTCAGCAGGGGGAGTGTTAATTACTCCGTCTGCTTTAATTTATGTGATGATTTTTGATTGAATACGAAAATTTAAAATGATAAGGAATTTTGTAAATTTATGATCTAAGACTGTTGTTAACGCTGTATTACTATAAATAGAGGTATCAAAGGGTAAATTAAATTGAATTTGAACGGGTCAACATAAACTGATTGAGTAAATTGTAATCATTAACCCACCTAAAGGTTACTTATTGAAATAAGTTGAGCCGTAATCGCCGAACAGAGGAGGGAGGAGGGTTCACCTTGCTCCGTACTCATATTGAGCCCTGATTATCAAATTTGGATTAGTGCCGGGAAGTTCTACATTGGGGGGTAAAGGGCTTCGTAACAAAGGTAATTCTGCACTCAGCAGAGTTTGAACTCGAAACATCTTATTAAAGATGAAGGAATATTTGTCATTCCACCTAATCATAACATAATCCTTTTTATTTCTAAAAGTTATGCATATCAGATACTGGTGGTGACTTTCATTGGGTTAGTTGCTTGGATTCTAAATGGGCTCAAAATTTTAGTCCAATTATATCTAAAGAAAAGGTTGGGTCGGTTTCATGGCCCAAGCCCATTTTGATGGCTTTATAGGAAATTGATGCATCTTAATAGTTAAAAGAAAAATTAACTAAGATTATATATGTTAGTAGTTTAGTAGTGTTCACGATTCGGTTTGAGTCAATTATTTCTCCTAAAAAATCAACCAAATATCTCTAGTGTTCTTGGAAAGTTGGTAATTCCATTTATCAAGATGTTTGAGTACATTCTTCGATAATCGAGCCAAACAAGGCCTAAGGTTTGGATGTCATGATGAAGTCATCTTTGTTAGGGAGCGTTTACCCATAATGTGGAACTTTCAGGACGCGTATTTGACTTAGTCAGGCTCCAATACGGATATCGAACACCAAGTGGTTGCAACATGTATATTAGCCATTCTAGTTTTCAACATTTGAACGCTACAGTGGATAAAGTTCGCCATTTTAATGACAATCTATACCTTTGTGACTTTACTGTTATAATAGATAATGTTCAACGACCGTATATAAATCTTGGACCTCGCTGGTTTCGACAAATAAAACAAAGAATGTTGTATTTGGTTGGATATTCAATAAAGTTAATGTTTTGTGCACCGACAGTGTAAAAGAATTCTAAATAGTCTAGTCTTGTCAACACTAAAGCATTCTATCCTGTCGATTGTTATGTATGCGAATAAAGGAACAAAAGCTTCATCCGGAAAGGACAATTCAACAACAACATACTCAGTGAATCGCCACAAGTGAGGTCTGAGAGAGTAGAGCGTAATGCAGACCTTACTACTATCTGAGGAGGCAAAGAGACTGTCTCCGTTACGACTCCTGACTCAGGTAGCACATATCAACAAACATACAGAAGAAAAGAAGACAAACAGATACTAGCTAGATGTGCTGGAGTTTAATAAAGTAAATCATCTGTCAACAACTCAGAACTCACTGCAAACAAGATTGAACATGTTAAGTTGAAGCAATTGGAAAACATATATGCTGAAAAAGTAACTTAATGTAGGATTGAAGTTAATGTAACATACTAACATTGATTTGTCTGGAGATAAAGGACTCATGATGACTTCCATTTCGCCATAAACTCAACTGCATTGTGTCCTCAAAGCTTGTCTTCTCCCGTATGGTATGCAACGTACTCAATATCGAGGACCGACTGTTCAAGCCGAGGGCAGCCCAACACTGAGATAAACTTTAATGAAGTAATATCCTCAAAACTGCCTGGGATCTCTATAAGCTCAGTACAATATATTATTTTTAATGCCTCAAGCACGGGAAAGGAGTCATCTGCAAAAACCTTCCATACAGAAAAAGACAGATTTTCCAATTTCAGAGATTTGGAGATTCTCGAACGTGAGTTCCTCCATGTTCCATTCTGCTTCCTGGACATTGTGTTAGACACAGTTTCTGAAGGTTGGGTAGTCTCGCAATTCTTGACAGTGAATCAAATGTCAAAGCAAGCCCTTTCAAGTCCAGTTTCTTCAAGCTTGAAGGGAATCCATGTGTATGTTCACCAATGAATCAAGAAACATGTATGCGAAGTTTTTCAAGTTCATTGAGGACATCCAATCTTGGAAAACAGATCTTCTCTTCTGAACAATCGGATCGTTGTTTGATCCTGAATCTAAGAATTTGAAGATTAGGAAACCTTTTGAAGACATCCTCTGTGTCTTTTAAACTGGAAAGGTGAGATGATATAATACTGTCAACTTCTAGCTTCAAGTCCTGTCCAACACTGTTGGTTCGTTGATGCGCTGGATCAAAGAGAGAATAACACCTCATGTGCAGAGCTCAGCTTTGCGAGACCTGGGCCACAGGTGAGGGGATAGCACCATGCATGATCCCCCAGGTTATCCACCACCAGAGTTTGGACTGCAGAGGTTTGAAAGGACGGAGGAGAGCTTTGCCTCCGTCAGAATGTTTAAGAACTTCAAATGAACAAGCATGCCTATTTCATTCAGCAAAGTATCTGTCAAACATATATCCGGCAGCCCAACTTTTTTAAGAAGCCTCAAGTGTCTTAGGTGACACTTGTAGGAAAGAGGAAGTCCTACATCAGTATATGTGTTTTCAAAGAGAGGAGGTGTTTAACATAAGGATTTTCCTTTTCTGCATTGAGCAATACAAAGTTTCCATCCAAATGAGGGGAACGTTGATCATAATGAACGCTCATTCCACGTGGCATCAGATCTGAATAAGAATAAGATGGAGCAATTTGAACTTATCAAGTCAAACAGCTTTCCTTTCTAGCTTTTCTCGAACAAAATCTAATAAGATCATGAATTTGGCAACTCCGGTATCCACTTCTCATTGGAAACTACTACCAAACTACTGGAAATTAACTCATCCACATAAACCGTCATCTCAGTATGTTCCATAAGTCCTTCATTACGCTCCATAAATATTTCAAATCAGATATTGCAATGTATTCGCCCTTGATAGCTTGCAAGGTAAATCAGGCACGGCTTTAGAAGCTGATCTTGATAAAATGGTCATAACTTAACTGTATAACCTTCATCACTTCCTCTTCATCCTTAAAAATAAAGGATTTAATATTATTTAGAACTTCAAGCCACAAAGCCTCTTGCTTTTCCTTCCTTGCAATGACTCCGCTGATCAGATCAAGTACCAAAGGAAGCCCATCACACTTTCGTCATTTTTCTCCAACATCCAATAGTTCATCAGGGCAACGCTCTTCTCCGGAATATCCTTTTCTCTACAACTCCAACTTTCTTCTTGGTTCCTTTAGCAATCAAGATAAAGAGGATCACTGTGGCATTTCCCATGCAAAGCCACTTCCTTAATTCGACTCTGTTAAAACAATCCTGCTTCCTTTCACGCTCAGGAAAATGCATTATTAGCTCATCCCATGTTGCAGTATCCCACAAGTCATCCAAGACAATATGTACTCTTTACAAACAGTTCTCTCCGTAGCTTATCAGCAACGCCATCGTCGATGCAATCCTCACTGAATCTTCTTTCAAACTAATAACTTGATTGAAAATTTTCTGCAACAACTTTTTCATTATGCTCCTGGTCGATCGCACCAAGCACGAACATCAAAATGATCTACAACAGGCTTATGATTATATACGCTGTAGGCCAAAGTAGTTTTTCCAATCCCTGGCATACCAACTATCGAAATGACATCTACCTCAGCTGGTCCTCTGGTGAGCTTCCTCATTAACAACTCTTTTCTCCTCCTCAAAAACCTACGATTATTTTACCAGCTGTTAATGACTTGTTTTCAACTGGCTTGTTGGGAGAGTCTGCAAAAATGATACTCGTGTTCTTGGAGATCTTCTCCTGTACCTCTTTTTTGAGAATCTTGATCTTTTCTACGGTACCAGGAAGTAAGAAGATAAGCTGCAAGAGACCACGATCTCTAGCAAGAATTGAGTTAATGGCATGTTCCACCTCATATGCCACATCTAGAATGCGAGCCCAGAGATCTCTATTCAATTCTTGCTCAACTTTCCCGAAGAACAATCTTATGAGTTCTAGGTCTTCTTTCACCCGCCCGATTTCTTTTTTTATCAAAGCAACTGAATAAGCATTGGAATTGAACAAGTCATTTAAGTTTCTGAGTAGAAGAGTCATGAAGAGCGGTCCATCGCTCATGGGGAAGCAGACCTGAGATGAGCCTGTAGCTTCAAGAAAACACTCTGAGATCTTCCTTCAGTAGTTCATTTTCCAGCAAGTTTAGACTTGCACAGCTTGTTTCATTCATATTCTCTTCTAAATTGTGAACAAGAACAAATAACTCCTTTGTAAGTGCTCCAACGCGTGCCAACAGAATGACAGTTTGTCAGAATAACATCCTTAGGGCACATCAGCAAGAATAATCAACAGGAACTCTATCATGATATGAATGCTGCACACTGAAGCTTGGGCAGCAGCATTCATCATGTGCTCTTGTAGATAAATCAGAGATTCTCAGAATGTCTGGAGAGGTTTCTTGGAGCTGCTTAATGAAACGTCCAACTTGTTCCGATTTTGAAGTTTCATTTGTAATGATATGTGCATAACCTCCAGTTCGATAGGAATAACCTCCGCAAGAGATTATCTAGCTTGGAATTAACTCGAGAGACGCCTGATTCGTCTTAATAGAACAAGTTGATAATCCACGGTAAACAGAAGTGTCCTACACTTCCAAATATAAGTTAGTTGGCAAGATATATTCAATTGTCTCATACTCAACACAACCATTTGTTTTCAACCAATGGAAATCTCTTAAATTGCCAAATAGATTCTGAAGAAACTCATATCGAGTCAATGGCTGGGAAAATCAACTCAGGAGAATGCTTGGGTAGATATTGGAGATACATGTGGATGGCATCCAAAAGTTTAATGAAATGATCCTCGGTCATGGTGGCACTTGAGTCAGCATAGCTATGTGAGCTAACATAACTTTGATACTTTCCAGGAGGCGAGAAACGTCATGATACTTTAATTTAACCCCTATGTCTTCTCCACACTGATGGAAAAGGATGAAATCAGATCATGAATCTCATTTGATGTGGGCACATGATTTCCGGCATCACAACCTTCAGAAAGGAAACAATGATAAAGATGACAAAACGCAGACACAAGTACAAATGTCAGCTCCAATGCTTGATCCAGGTCAAGAGCTATTTGTACATCTCCACTGTTTAACCTCTCTATGAAATCTAAAAGATTGACAACATCCTCCATAAGTACAACGGATGACACTCAAGCAGCAAAAATACCAATTGTTGCTTCAAATTTGTCAATGCCAAGGACAAATTGTACCTAAATTACAACTACTCACTATAGCAAAAACAGGCTCTAACTCTATTTCAATCAAGCTTGGAATTTTCCCAGTTCCTAAACCAAGCTGCTAAACTCTTTATGCTAAAAACCAATCTCTATCTCTATGCAACCATCATGACATGGACTTAAGGGGTTAACAAAAAAAAATTACAAATTTTTAAATTTTAAATCCCTGAACACAAGACTATAAGTTTGACTTGGTGATTTAGGATTCAAACCCTCCTTTACTAAAAATACTGGATCCGCCAAAGGATTGTTATAAATTTCTAATGAAACACAAGAAAATAAATAAATATTGAATGACATACCCATGATTGTTTTCCTCTTTCCATTCCTTGACAAAGCACCTTTTCTTTCCCTTACTTTCAACTTCTCAGTAAAACTAAAATCAAAGAAATGGAAATCCTCTCATAGATTTTCCAATTCCACAGATGACACAGAAAGAAGGAAATTTAAGTTGCCACATAAACCCTTTTGCTCTATAAAGGTGTTAAGTGTTCAATGGGAGCAGGGGGTAGGGAGTGGTGCCGTGGCGGGGGATGAGAGCTATATGGGTTGGGGCAGTGTGGGGCGGAGTTGGAGCAGAGGTTTCAAGATTTAAAGTTGACGGGCACATAAGCCAGTACAGTGTCCTGTTTAATTTTTGATCTTATTTATTTGCTTCACTTGGGCCATAATATTTATATTTAAGTACTTTAATAAAATTAAACTATTAATTAAATGATAATAAAAAAATTATTTTATGTAAAGATCGATTCCAAGTGATCACTTTGTTACCTCCTTGTTCTCCTTTCTTTTCATTTTATTTTACTTATTATAATAATTATATTTTATTTTTTATCTAATTTTATAATATTTTTATTAAAATTTTATTTTTTTGATAGATTTATTCTTTAAATTATTTATATATGATATTATTTAATAATAAAAATAATATAATTTTATTTAAATATTATATTTATTAAATAATAAATTACGATAGAATATATTATAACATAATATATATAACAAGAATCCAAACAGAGTGTTAAGGGATTAATTCGTATAATATAAAAGACAATCTAGCTTTAAAATCTATCTTTGGCGTTTTACTTTTTAGTCTAAGTGGTCAAGAGTTAAACATTATTACCTAATTAAGAATAAGATATCCATCTACTCATGTCTTTTCCTTTTAATCAATAGACATAATTTGTGAATCTGGTGTATAAATAATTAATAATGTATTCATATTAGGCAGTTCGGTTCATTGCTTCGTTATGCACGGGTTTGAAAAAAATTGACCATAAAAATTTATTATATGCAGTTTTACCTCGTATTTCAGTTAAGAGGTTGTTTTCACAAATAACTCGTGATTTTTTGATTATATGACAATAACTTTACCAATTACGCTAAAAACTCCTCTTGTAATAGTATAGTCACAATTTACTTTTCCTGGTGCTATTTATAATTTTAAACATCAAATCATATGAAGATTAAAGTAGTCTCTATATTTTAATTTATTTATCCGATTTCAATTTAGTACAGGAAGGTTAAAAATAAGAAATACTTTTATATTTTTATAGTTTTAAATTAAAGATATATAAAATTTATCAATATAATTTTTAATCTTATGGTCTTAGCATGTCATGTGAAAAGTTTTAAAGAGTTGTCAAAAAAAAAAAACATTTTTTTAATGGAGGAATATTAAAGTTGTGACACATATTTTTTCCCAAAATTTTTTTTGAGTTAGAAAAATAATTTTATCGGCATAGATTATAGTTGGATGACTGAAATCTCTCCATCCTTGACTAGAGGTCTCAGATTCGAACTCATAAAAATAATAAATAACTTGTTGCGAGCGTCGTCTCTCCAAAGAATGAGCCCTACAATGCGCAAATTCAAATTTAGTCGAACTTCTCAGATACTAATATCGGGTAAAAACCAAAAATAACAAAAACTACCTTTCACATTTTTTTTCTTGAATTATTACCTAAAACTTCCCTAAATTATTCATTTTTTGCAAGTTTAATGCTTAAATTATGAATTATTATTTTAGCCCCCAAAACTATAACATACTTTCATCTAAAATCCTCCATAATGCTGAGTGGCTTGATTTCTTTTAATTTTAATTTGTTATTGATTTTTTTTTTTGTCTTAAAACTGATCTTTTTCTTAAAATTTAAATTTTATGTACAGATACTATAAAAATTTATGAAATCAAGTCACCAAAAGAAAGAATGGGTAAAACTCATTACTTAATATCTTTTAATTCAAATTTATAAAAATAGATAAAATACTTGTAATAATATGTCATAAAATTATACTAATAACAATTGTAAATAAATTTTTTATGGTAATCGGCGATAACTTAAATTCTTTTTATTTTTATTTTTGTCAAACAGGTTTTATTTGTGTGCCTTATACTAAGCACCATCACCTATGGATCAATGGCAATTATGGGGTATTTAGTGTATGGACAGACTTGATGTCACAAATAACATTAATTCTTCCAACCCGAAAAGTTAGTTCGAAAATCGCGATATACATAACATTGATCCATTCAATAACAAAGTATGCTCTAGTTGTTTCTCCAATATGACAGCCATAGAAGATAAATTATCTTTTCGGAAGAGTAAATTTATCATGAGCTACTTCATCAGAATATTTTTGGTTGTTAAAGCCAGTTATCGTGGACGCTATTAGCTCTATTTTTCGTATGTCATGTCATTTACGGGTGCCGCTGGGCGCATCGGTCGATATTATTACCATGCCTCTGCTACCTCAAGATCAAGAAGAAGGTTTCATCAAGTAATTTGGGGATAGAAGTTATGTTTATTGGGATGATTTTGGTGTTTGGTTGTTTTGTTGCCATATCTGGAACTTACATTTCTTTGAAAACATCAATACTCATGTCTAGGGGGTGGCAACGAGTATCTGAACATTTTTCATATCAGTATCACTGCCAGCTCATTTGTTAAAGTTGATACGAGTCTCCATTTCAAGCTCTTCAAAAATATACGACAAAGTTCACGACGTTGGCCAATAATTTCAGAGTTCTGCACATTTCAAGCTCCTTCAACTTAGATACAATGAGCTCACTTACCCATGATAGCTCATTTTCTACATTCATGCGTTTGGCACATGTGACAAAGATGCAAGATAATAGCCTGACACACATCAGACCAGATCTCTCTCGTGCCATGACTATGCACTTAGTTGACTACGCAGCTGAGACCTTATGACAAGGAGTATCAGATGCCACTTGAGCTCATCTGTGGAGTGGGTCGCTGCTCAGAAACTATACTCTCTGGCTCAACACAAGCCTCGGCACACTGCCAGATCTGACTCAAATCATTTTCAATCTTTGTAATGGATTTCTTTTAGATCATACGATTGCAAGCTTTGATTTTCATTAACAAGGATGTCTTCCGCCTGGTTGTCTCATGCTTTTTATGTCAGCTTTTAGGCATCATTTGCTATCGTCAAACTCATTTATCATGATTGCCCGGGCTTCTTTCATGGTGTCTTGAACCTCTTCAGTTTAACACGTGAAGCTCAGTGCTTCTGGGATGCCACGCCTTGGCATCACAGTTCGCTTGTCGCTGCAGACAAGAGAGCAGATCAGACCGAGACTGTGTTATTGACCCTATCATACTTTTACTGGTTAGAACTTGTCTCGCTCCTATGCTTAGTACACTGATGCATTATTAACATGTCATGATGGTTATTAGCAGGTATTATATAAGGATTGTAATAAACAGTCAAGAAGAAAGGATTTCAGCGTCATGAGTTGTTCTAGTGATGGAGCTCTGTTTTGCCATACCAGGAGCACGATTTTTGCAGCACTAATTTCCAACTTATGCCCATTAACTTCACTTGCTAGTCTCAGCTCAGTCGGCATCCATATAGGTCTGTAGAGAGTGAGCCTGAAAAAGCCTTATTTTGCCAGATGACACAATGCCTAAACACGGAGAAGCACATGAACTCTTTTGCACTAAGAGTAGATTCCATTCTTCCTGCAGAATAATTAGCATCTCTGTCCCATCCTTCCAATCTGAAAGCTCATGCTGCTGGAAAGGATTCATGTTATTGCTTCTTGTCAAAGGAATGGTCTTGTCAAGAATGCATGACTTAGTGATGGCTGTTGTCCATCTCACTACCTGTCTGCAACAATACATTAAAGCTGGGATTACATAATACACATCACCAGCACCTGCTCATGCCAATTAGTGTCAGCACTGAGACAGGCGCGCTGAACACAACATCACATACTTCTACCCATGTTTCAAACTGTCATCACTCTGAAAAGAAGAACGAGCTCGTTGCTGATAATTCCATGACTTCACTTCCACACCACTGAGGTGTACTGCTGGAAACACACTGAGCCTGTGCTGGTCACAACATATCAATTTCGCTTGCCTTGCCTGCTCTTCAACAGCTGGAGTCTGCCGCATGTGGCTTCTTTCCAGAACATGCAGCTCCATTTCAAGAGACTCATTTGATAGTAGCAGCAACTATTGAAGCCTGAACACAGAATAGCATCCTTGTCTGCTTGTTTCTAGACCCACAGCCGCATGTCCTCGGTTTAGAGCATCACAGTTGGTCTCTGTCTCGACACCAGCTGGCTCATCAAGAAAGCACTGACTGACGGCTTTCTGAGTGATTCCTATGGCCACCTTGTTCTCGTCTTGATGACACGCTGAGCTCGGCTGGGATGTCACAATCTCAGCATTCATTTAGGATACTGGCTTGAGCACTAGTGCTGCTCCTCTAAGAGAGCAGCCCTCCATATCACTTTCTGTTGAGAGCGTTCTTCCAGACTTCTGGTTGAGCTCTTCAAATATATATCTCCTTCTCAGTGTATTTTGTCATTCTGCCAAATTGTTCAGATATTCACGTCTCTATCTGGAATGTACTGAAATAAAAACTAGTTAGTATTTTAAGAGTTCATGCCTCACACACATATTAAGCTAATTCAAAGAAGCATCGCCCTCATTCTTTCAGACATGTTGATTAACTTTTCTTGTCATTCAATTAGTTTTCGATTTTCTGTCATAAAGACAATTTGCCTCCAGAGGTTTAACTCAAGCCTATCCGTTGCTATTTCGACTCCTGCTGAAGAAGGAGGAGCCTTCCAAAGCAGCATTTGAGCAGTTTCCTGCCTCAGTCTGCCTGCTTATTTCATCCATCACTTCTCATTTGACACTTGAGCTCACAGTCACTTCTAGGACGCGATTCAAATATTTTGTTTTCGAACATGCATTTTTCTAGTTTTTCTTGCAAAGAGAATATCACTTTCCAGCTTGAAGATGAGAGATTGGATCTCTGATGAAACATTTGTTTCCTTCAAGGAAGAGATTTGCTTCAGCTGCATTACAGCATAATGAGCCAGCTATTTCATCTCAGACCCAGCCACAGGCCCGGGAAAGGCATCACTCAAATGTCTGTGCAATCTCCTCGAATCATGATAAAGGTACTGTTGTCCTCATCTATCTCATCTTCTTTCTTATTTTCAGCCAGGCACGACAGAACATGCTTGTTCAGAAGGAAACATTGTCAGCAACTGATGCTATTTAATGGCTCGTGTTCTTCTATTTCTGAGGAGACGAGCAAGTTAGAGGAAAGAGCCATCACCGCACTTTATGCCAAACGTCTGAAACTTCGTAGAAGCTCGTTGAACAAGACAACACAGATCAGCAGAAGAAAACAAACACCACAATTTTGACAAACATCACAGGAACCATTTCTTAGCATTCATAGAAATTTATCTCTTATCCCAAGAAAATGAGCCATGTCAAATGCTTTGTAAGACAGAAAGAATTGAAAGAGATAAGATTATATTAGAAAGGAGACTTTAGACTTTCAATGATTTCACAGCCAAATGGGTTCAGCCACCCTTGCACTACGCATAAATATCAGGAACTTCCTCAGCATAAAAATTGTTATGACTTACGTGAAGGTAGTCGGCATCGTTCAGTTTTTCTTATAGCAGAGCTGGTGGTTCAAATATTGGAAGAGAACTTAGTTGCTATCATAGTATTGCTTGGTCAACATGGTTGAAAAGTTTAGGCCTGGCTTCATGTCTCTGTGCTGGTGGATGGCCTCACTTTTTGTTTTGTGCAATATTTTGAGTTGGTGTACTGATGGTGTTGGTTTTGAAGAGAGCAGGAGATTTGGAGATGAGCCTTTTTATGGAACAGAGAAGCACACTGGTTGAGAAATGTGATCGGAGGGAAAGCGTTTCTAATTTCCCGTTTCATTTTAAGAAAGATGTCTCCGATATTTCATCGGCTAGTCGGTCACATCTGATTCGTCTTGTTCACGTGTCACCTTCGATTCCGATTACAGATAAGTATTTGATTGGTATTGGTAAAAAGCCTTACGCCGATAGCTGTGAAAACATTATATTTATCGAAGGTAACACGTACGTTATCCATACTACTAGATATCGCATAAATCATAAAGAGACACCCTGCTGCTGCATAGCGAGTGAAAGACTAATGAACCACAATTGAAATACTGATCGATGAAAATCATCACGAGCATGCCGGATTAACCCTGTCATATAACACAAGCCTAAACACTAGATTTGATTGTGAGAAAAGAGGGGAAATTATGCTCTGTCTCTACTAATTGCACAATAGGTGCTTATATAACATGTATTTCTCCTCTGTTCTAATTTGTGTATTACCATTTTCATTAGACACAAAAATTGAAGAAAGTGCAAGAAATTCGTAACTGTATTAAAATAAATCTTAAACGTTTTTGTAACTATAACCCCTTACGTTACAAGTAAAAAGAGGAATTTTTAGAGTTAAATCATTTTTAATTACAAAAAGGATTTTTGGGATGACAAAAATGTCGTGTGATATAAATTAAGACGAAGAAAATATTATTTTAGCTCAAAATTCTATTTTATACGACTTCCATATTTGACTAGATATAAAAAAAAAAAAAGACTTTGCTACCTGCCAAAAAAGCGCCATTAAACAAAATATAGAGGTAAAATATTTTAAATATGTGTTAAGCAGTACTTTTGCATTAGACTAAAAAAAGATGACATATAAAATAAAACACAAAAATATATATTTATTGAGCTAAAAGTAATATTTTCTGCCTTAATTTATATCGCCACACATTTTCATTTTAATCTGTCCCAAAAAGGTCACTTTTTTATAATTAAAAATGATTTTAACTTTAAATTCCTCTTTTACTTGTAACGTAAGGGGTTATAGTTACAAAAACGCTTAAGATTATTTGAAACCATCAATGCAAAAATTTCTTACTTTCTTCAATTTTGTATCTAATGAAATGGTAATACACAAATTAGAACAGAGGAAATACATGTTATATAAGCATCTTATTGCATAATTAGTGAGATAGAACTTTCTATACTTCTTCTCACAATCAAATCTAGTGTTTAGACTGTGTTATATATTGGGGTTAACCACATATCGTGATGATTTTCATCGATCAATTATTTCAATTGTGGTTCGCTTTCAGTCTTTCACTTTCAAGTTTATACGAAAACATGTAAGTTGATCTCTTTATGATTTATGCGATATCTAATTAGTAAGATTGAATCACGTGTTGGCGGTTTTCTCTATAAATACTTATAATGGTACTTTTAGTATGTTCATGAAAGTCTTTTTTTTCTTTCTTAAGCTTCATATATTCAATCAAACACTTGTATGGGGTAATCGAATCAGAGTGACACGTGAAAAGGAGGAGCAGAGATCAGATGACTCAGCAACAGTAAATATCGTATAGCATCTTTTTCTTAAAATGAAACTAGTGCTAGAGTAATACTCCTCCATTACATTTTATATGGTCATACTTTCTAGTCTGTTCCATAAAGAATTTCACTAATAAACCAATTCCATCTCCAATCACCTTCTCTTCAAAACCAACACCATCAATTGCACCAACTCAAAATATTGCACAAACAAAAACAATTGAGGCCAAAACTCCACCAATAGAGACATAAGCCAACAAACCTAAACTTTTCAAACCATGCTGTTGGCAATACTATGATAAAGAAACTAAGTTCTCCACAATTTTAATTCATCAATATCGCTTTATAAGAAAAACTATAACAGACACGCACTACCTTCACAAGAGGGAATCCTCTTTTCAGTTTTTGTACAGAGGGGTTCCTGATATTTATACCGTTTTATAAAGTTGTGAGATTACATTGGGTAATTGTTGTTGTCGTCGTTAAAGTAAAAGTTATTCCTTTCTAATATAAATCTTATCTTTTTCAATTCTTTCTCCAAAAAAGTATACCTTGCAAAGCATTTTGACATGGCTCATTTTCTTGGGATAAGCTAGGTGGGGGTCCAAAAGGTTTTCTATGAGATGCTAAAAAGGAAAGTAGTTTCCCCTGTGATGTTTATGAATTGTGCTGTTTTGATAAATACGCATGATATTCAAAGGTCTTGTTCAACTGAGCTTCTACAGAGTTTCCAGACGTTTACCATAAAAGTGCAGTGACTATTAGTTTCCTCTAACTTGCCTCTAAACCTCCTCAGGGAAATAGAAGAACTACGAAGTTCATTAAATAGCATCAGTTCTGCTGACAATGATGTTTCCTTCTGAACAAGCATGTTTCTGCCAATATATAACTGGAAAAATAAGAGAAGATGAAGATAGATAAGGACAACATGACACCTTTATCATGATTCTGGGAGCTGCTTTTGGACATTTGAATTAAACTGATGCCTTTCCGGACTTGGTAATGAATCTGAGATGAGAAATAGCAACAGTCATTATGCTGAAGTGAAAAAGTAGAAACAGGAGCTTGAAATCTCTTTCCTTGAAGGAGCAAATGTTTCATCAAGATCCAGAGATTCTCATCTTCTAAGCTCTTGGAAAGTGATGATTCTCCTTTGCAAGCAAAGCTTAGAAAGATGCATGATTCCCTTGAGAAGGCCAAATGTTGGAATCGGCGTTACCAAAGTGACTGTGAATTTCATGTCAAATGAGGAAGTGATGGATGAAATACAGGGTAGACTGAGGTGAAACTGTCGGGAGCACTGTATGCTTGCAGGGAAGAACTCCTCCTTCTTCAGCAGGAAGTCAGAAATAGCAGCTTGAAAGAGATGGAAACTGAGGTTAAACCTGGAGGCAAAATTGTCTTTTATGACAGAAGAAAATCAGAAAACTTGCAGAAACGGTATATTAAAGAAAAAGAGTTAATAAACATGTCTGAAGAATGGGAGCAGGTAAACAACGAGATTGAAGCTATTGTATGTGTGTGGGGCATGAGGCTCTTAAAGATGCTGTGAGCAACTGGATTTTATTTCCAGTACATTTCCAGATAAGAGACGTAGGATATCTGAACAATTTGGCAGAATGACAAAATACATCTTTGAGAAGGAGTTATATATTGAAGAGCTCAACCAGAGTCTGGAGAACGCTCTCAACAGAAGAAATGATATGAACCATGTTGAGACTTTAGAGGGGGCAGCTGGAAGGTGACGGAGGCTCACAGCTAGACTGCCGTGAAAAGGATGCTGGTTACTTTCATAACCTGCCGAGCTCAAAGGCACATGTCATCTCAGAAATTGGTGAAACAAGATTAACCATAGGGAGGATCAACTCAGAAAGCCAACGGTCAGTGCAACAGTCGCTTTCTTGGTATCAACTGGTTGTCGGAACAGAATTCCAACTATATTGATGCTCTAAACCTGGAAGGACATGCAGCTTACAACTTCAGAAACAAGCAGACAAAAGGATGCTATTCTCTGTGTTCAGGCTTCACAGTTGCTGCAGAGAATCAAAATGAGTCTCTTAGAATGGAGCTACATGTTCTGGAAAATACATGCAGTGATCTGAGACTCCAGCTGTTCGAGGAGCAAAGACAAAGGCTTGAAGCTATTGAAGAAATTGATATGTTGAAAACGATTGAGAAACTTACAGTTTCAAGCTGGTGTTTCAAGAAAATGCCTGTGTTCCAGTGGGAGTGTGTGGAAAGAAGCAGTCATGGAAAAGATATCAGCAACGAAACTCGCTCTTCTTTTCAAGTGATGACAAGTTTGAAACATGGGTAGTTATGTGATGTTGTGTCTCGAAAAGCAACTTATGTCCTAGTCTATCTGTTTCAGTACAGACTTTTGGGTGATGTATTTTATTATTATGTAATCCAACTTTAATGTATTGTTGCAGACAGGTAGTGAGACAAGACAACACAGCTATCACCTAGAGTCATGCATTCTTGAAGATAGGACAGCAGAAAAACAAGACCGTTCCTTTGACAAAAAATAAACATGATTGGATCAGCCAGCAAGCAGGAAACTTTTCAAATGAATTGGAAGGATAAGGACAGAGATGCTACAATTATTCTAATTTGGTAAAGAATGAACTACTCTTTTAGCTTAAAAGGAGTTCATGCTAAAATGGCCAAATTACGTGTTTAGAAAGAAGCATTGTGGTCATCTGAGCAAAAGAGTAAAGAGAGCATAGGAGATTTTCGGGCTGCAGTAACTTCTACAGACCTATATGGATGCGTTTGAACAGGAACTTGAACTAAAGCAAGTTAGATAGGTTGCTGGAAATATGCAAATGCAGAAGTCTCATGCCTGGTGTGATAAAAAAGGTAGGCCTGGTCATCACTAGAACAGCTCATGACTTTCAAAGCAAATCCTTCTTCTTTGACTGTTTATTACAATCCTTATATAATACCAAGCAATAAACCATCATGACGTATTAAATAATGCATCCTAAAATATAAGCATAGAATTTAGAGAAGAAGGTTCCCACCAGTAAATTAAGTATGATAGGACTAATACCACAGTCTCAGTCTGATCTGCTCTCTTGTCTGCAGCGACTTGAAGCTGAACTTGTGATGCTAAGGCAGTGGCATCCCAGAAAGCTACTGAAGCCTACGGTTCTAGCCAAATTTGAAGAGGCCCAAGACACCGCGAAAGAAGGCTACAGACATCATGATAAATGAGCTGACGATAGCAAATGAATGCCTAAAGCTTGACACTAAAAAGCTTATGAAGAAGGAGAGATCAGCTTAACCGAACAGAGAGACATCCTTGTTAATGAAAAAATCAAAGCTTGCAGTCTGGCTAACATCTAAAAGAAATCCACACAAAGATTGGAAAATGAGTTTGAGTCAGATCTGGCAATGATGCGGAGGCTGGTGTTGGAGCTAGAGGATATAGTTTCACAGGCAGCGACCACTTCCACAGATGAGCTCAAGTTTGTAACATCTGATCTCCTTATCATAAGGTCTCAACTTCATGAATCAACTAAGTGCATGAGGTCATGGCTTGAGGAGATCTGGTCTGATATTATTGTCAAGGACTGTGCCTTCTGTCTTGCATCTTTGTCACATGGGAATTCTCTTGCTGCAGCTGGATTGAATGTAGAAAATGGGCTACTCAATCAGCAGCTATGAATCAAACCCACACATCTAAGTTGAAGGAGTCATAATGTGCAGAACTCTGAAGGGGAAATTATTGGTCAACATTAAAAACAACTTGACTGTACATGGAAAGAGAGAGCTTGAAATGGAACTTCATGCTATCAAGCAACAAATGAACAATGTAAAAGGCAGTGATGCTGATATGAAAAAGGTTTCCAACAACTATACCATGCAACATGAATTCTCAAAATAGGACCTGTTTAATATCTATGTATACAGGCATCAAGAGGAAAAGAAAAGAGTTTCAAATGCCTGGTCAGCACATACAACTTCTTGTTATCACCAACATGTAGTCAGTCAGGACTTATCTAATGTTGTTTAACTTATTTCGTTTGCAGGAGCAAGAGGTTCTTAAGCCGAGGCAACAGCTAAATGAGTTTATAAAGGAAAGACTGCAATTGCGCAGAAGTTACTTTCAATAGGTTACTTGAAATTGCCGGTGCAAATTTTTAAAGGATAATATTTGAGTTTATGAGTTCTGAATCGTAAAAGACAATTTCTTTTATTATTTATATTATGCATGATTAATTAATTATAAAAACTAAAAAAAATATTTTATATATATATATATATATATATATATATATAAACTGATTTTTTAGTACAAACAAATGATTTGGGAGAAGAATGTTGGTTTCTGTCAAATTCGTAAGTTTTATCTTTAAAAAATTGGGAGAGAAGAAAGAAATTACAATGTAGGAAATCAAACTCTCAACAATAAAATAAATACTCGTATAAATAACTAACTAAACTACTAAACCTCTCATAAGTTGTGTAATTGCTCCATATATTCCTGATCCAGCAACTGTCAAGGCAACTATATTAAAAATAAAAAAATAAAAAAAAAAGTTCTACGTTCAAGTAAATTTCAAGCAAATCACTTAACCCATTAATTCAAAAAGTAAAAAAGATTTGAAAAATATGATGATTTACAGTAATTTAAAGCAAACTACATAAGCCCATCATTATTCAAAGTAAAAGAGATAAAAATGAAATAAACCTTATATATAAAAAAATAAAAATAAAAAAAGATAGAAGACTCTATTGAAGTTTTGACCAAAATTCTCACATATCTAATTTCCTGCTCTAATAAATCTTTCTATGTTGTGTGTGTTTATATATTTCTGCAAGATATGAAAAATGGATAAAAGATTTTAAAAAATTGAATATATCATTTATTGTATCTTTAATTGTTCATTATTATTTTTAGTACTGTTGAAACGTAAGATGAAAAAAATGTATACTAAATTTGCATTTATTTATAATTTAATTAGATAATAAATATAGTCGTAGGGTTTCTCAATTTCTTGATCAAGTAGTAAAAGAACACAAAATTAAAAAAATTGAAGAGACTCAAACAAGATGGTGATAATGATTAACTGTTATTATTTACTATAAATATCTTTATTTTTTTGGCAGAATACATAAATAAACATTTAAACTTGGCCTCAACTGATAATTAAACACTTAAATTTTGAGAGTACACGTCTAGGCACTAGATAGTTTCTATCTGGTAATTATGAAGTGTTATTGTTAGCCCCTAAATTCTAACATTTTCTATCTGAGTGGCTTCACTTCTTTTTTAACTTTAATGTGAATTTATACCACTAGATAGTTTGTCTTGCAAAAATTTTTTAATTAATAATATTAAATTCTACTGCTTTATTTCATTATTGTTGTTCAAATCTTTACTTATTGTTTAAGTTCTGTCATATAATATATTTTCTAAGTTAGTTTATCGCAATATTTTAATTGTTCGGTCATTTCAATTCACGTATTCTTAAATATAATGTATATAAATTCAACTCATGTATGCGTTTTAAGGGTAAACAGTATCAGTACACAACCTATTTTTTCTTATAGTAATATTCAGACTACGTAAAAGAACAACATCGATCCTCAATTCCAGACTAGTTAGGATCGATTTACAAATCCCCTATATTCATTCATTATTTTGGGACATTAAAATTAATATTTTGCTTGTTGAGATGAAGAAAACATGAAAATCAGGTTTAAGATTAGTCATGCAACTTAGTAAATTTAATTTTAGAAAGATTGAAATTCGTAAATTCAGAACTTATAAACTTGAATTTATACACACTATATTGATATTTTCAAAAGATAGAAAAAAATGTTGGGTCAAGCTGGACGAATTGAGCTACAATTCGATCATTATTTAGTTCATCTTGACCTAGTCGGTTATCACAGTCCAAACTAACTTTGGGCGGGGTTGAATAACCGACTCATTTATTGATTCAGCTCGATCTGATCCATTCAAATACTGTCCAATCCGCTCATTTGTCACCCCCTAGACATGAGTGATGATGTTTCTCAAAGAAACATAAGTTCCAGATATGGCAACAAAACAACCAAACACCAAAATCATCCCAATGAACATAACTTCTATTCCAAAATTACTTGATGAAACCTTCTTGATCTTGAGGTAGCAGAGGCATGGCAACAATATCGACACGGTAACGCCCAAAAGCGCACCCGTAAATGACATGACATAAGCGAAAAATGGAATCGTTAACGCCACGATAACTGTGCTAACAACTAAAAATGTTCTGATGAAGTAGCTCATGATAAATTTACCCTTTCGGAGAGGTAATTTATCTTCAATCGCTATCGCAATTGGAGAAACAACTAAAGCATACTTTGTTATTGGATTGATCAACGTCGTGTATATCGCGATTTTTGAGCTAACTTTTCGGGTTGGAAGATTTAATGTTATTTGTGACATCAAATTCTGTCCATACATTAAGTACCCCATAATTGCCATTGATCCATAGGTGATGGTGCTTAGTATAAAGCACACAAATAAAACCTGTTTGACAAAAAGAAAAAAGAAAAAAAAAGAATTTAAGTTATATATACAGAGACTAAATAAAATTTATTTACAATTATTATTAGTGTAATATGACATGTTATTGTAAGATATTTTATCATTTCTTATAAGTTGTCAATGGAAAGATATCAAATAGAGTTTTACCAATTCTTTTTCTGGGGTCCAGCCCCAATTCAACTTTTGTTGCACACATTCAAAGGTCGGTGAACTTTGAATGTTGGTCCAAATTTTTCCTATAAAAGGAGCCCCTTGCTCATTTGTAAAGATACACCAACAAAGAGAAAAGAAAAAATATATAAAGA
>JACEIK010000302.1:83509-164222 GCA_018107945.1 Datura stramonium | reverse complement strand
ATTATATTAATTAAGTGTTCGTTTTTAGAATATTAAAAGGATATCAATTTTATATTTTTGAAAAAAAAAAAAAAACACAAAGGAAAAGGAAAAGCAATTTCTATTTTCTCCTCCTCAAAATTTCAACGCCTTCTTTACGTGTCTTCATCACATGTGCAGTGCTTTCATTCCCCCATATCCTTTTGCTCCCATTTCTCCGTCTTAATTCTCCCACGAAGATTCAGATTCCGGTCAGTTCTCGCCGGCAAATACATCCGGCACCGGAGAATTTCGCCTCCCGTTGATCGATATGAATCCAGAATAGTAAGTTCCATTTATAGCATCATTTGTGAAGCATTGAAATAAAAATCATCTTATAATAATCTTTTCGCAGGTTAATCTGTCCAGATTTCATTTTGTTTATTTATTATCATTTCGAATTTTGGATTTTTGTGCTTGAATTGAGATAGCGTCCTTATGTATCTGATATTAGCGAATTTACCTGTTAACCCTAAGTCATTAAAATCTTAATTAGCAGCTAAATTTTTGGGATTATCTCTTGATTTTCTGTTAAATTTTACATCCGCTAAGGAAATTTTTAGATATATGTTCGTTGGATCCAATTAAGCGTCTTTGAGAGCCGGAAGAAGGGTGAAAATGCAACACATCCATCTTTGAGCTTACGATCATCAGCTTTGTCCATTTATTCCGCGAACTTGTTCTGGAATACTTATGGGAAGATGTTAAAACCAAGTCTGTTAAGTTCGCGATAGATAAATCTAGGAATTTTTGCTTTTCATGCATGTCGTCGAAGGATCTGATACAATTCGATATGGCTTTCTGTTCAACTACAATTTAGATGTGGTTATGGCTTATGGTTGAAGTTGTATTTGATTTCCCTCAGAACCTACTCCTGATGAAGTCAATCCAGAATATCTGTGTTTTTGCCCTATCATAATGTACCACAACAACAACAAAGGATGCTGGTTGTACATTAGAATATAAAAAATTAGTTCTTTGAGATACATAGTCCATGTAGCTTTCACAAGTATATGACCAACAATTACTATGCCCCAATCTCAATCCTGACCTTGTTGAGGTTGAATGTATGAATTCTCAATATCATGATGTCTTTATTTAGATCCATAGTATTTCAATACTATATACTTAAGATTTATCTAACACTAGGGGTTCTCTAATATACTCTAGTCATTATATCCTGTATTGCTTGAATGCTCAAAAGATGTTGCCGAATCCATGATGGATCCTCCAAAACTGTATTACTTCTGGAGGATCGGAGCACTGCAGGTTATATTTCTAATATACTAAGAGTCTTTTAGTAGCACTAGTCTTCTATTTGATATCACCTGTACAGATTTTCAACTTCCAATTTTTCTCTTTTTCTATATCTGTCTGGATTTTGAGATATATCAAGTCCTTTGTGATAATTTCTTTCCATGTGATTTTAGGTCTACCACTTCTTCTTTTAACACTTCAATCATTATGTTTTCACGTCTAAGATCCGGTGCATCTGGAGGCCTACATAACATGTGGTCAAACCATCTCAAACGACATTATCTCGTTTTATTCGCTATATGCGCTACTTGCACTTTCTGATGGATGTGATCAGCTCTAATTTTATCTAATCTTGTATGACCGCACATCCATCTTAACATTCACAGCTCTGAGACCTTCATCTTGCGGATATGTTGGGCTTTAGGAGCCCAACATTCACTCATACAGTCGTGCTATGGAACTAGCCTTTCATTTTGGTAAATATTCCTGTCACATAGTACTACTGTGGCACTCCTCCATTTCAACCATCCTACTTTAATCCTATGCATAATATCTTCATCTATCATTCCATTTTTCTGAAATATAAAGTCCATATATCTAAACAGTTGATATTTAGGTACCTCAATTTCATCTTATCTCACTTCAACCACTCCTATTTCATTGGCTAAACTTCCAGTGCTTATATTATTACTTACTCCTACTTATATTAAATAATCTACTTCGTAAAATGCTTCTCCATATCTTGAGCTTTTGACACTTGAGACAAGGCTCTTAAACTTGATTCTTACCTCAGAATTGACTGAAATTGTTTCCGTGATATTTCATCAGATAAATGATATTGCCCAATTTAGTTGTTTCGCTTTTCTCTTTGGGGAAAGGGGGTAAAGTGGTTTAAGTTGAAACCGGTTTGATCTTGGTTCTTGATCCTACTTCAGCAAAGGCTCGGTCTAGAAAACTTGGATGATGTGTCATCTAACACAGCCTTAAACCATATTAGGTGCAATCCAGGGAAGTGTAGAAGTGAACTAGATCCTGATTATCCCTATCCCAAGTTTTTTAACATATGCCAGAGTTAGTGGTGATTCTTTCTGGGTATTTTTATACGTGTTATCTAGGCATGAGTAAACATGATAGTATGTGACAGGAATTGATTGATATTGAGGATTCCTATAACCAACTTTCCATGGAGGCATAGTTATTTTAGATAACTTTATCAGTTTATCCTATCAAATGGGATAAAATCCTTAAATGTTCTCTTTCTAGAATCCTAATTATCTTAATAGTCACATGTAAGCATGTTTTTTTTCTGGATAAGTTCATGTAACCATGCTATAACAGTGTATATTGCTTCATACAAGGGGTAATAGGATTAAAATGAAAAGTTAATCACAGTACATATCGAAATATATCATAGAGAGACATACTTTTTAACATCTTGCAAGCTAATAACTTTATGATGTGATGACTTATATGTGGTTCTCTGCTTGCAGTGACTACCTGTTTAAGCTTTTGCTCATTGGTGATTCTGGTGTTGGGAAATCATGTCTTCTTCTGAGGTTTGCCGTAAGTTTTCTGATCATAAAATTAGCTGTACTACTGTATTATCTCCTTTCCTTTCTTTGTAAAACATGAATGCTGATTTCTTCTTTTAACGAATCATAAGGAGGACTGAGGTCAGAAGGAGCATATTGCCCATACACACCACCATTCCTGTTTCTCTTCTTTTTTGTTAACTTCTCTGTTAGCTTTAGAGCCCATTTGGTAAGTTTCATTTTGAAGTGGGTGACAACCAAGGTTCAAATCTCAGCAGAGACAAAAACACTAGGTGATTTTTTCCCATTTGTCCTAGCCTTGCCTTGGTGGATAGAGTTACCTGATATTTGTTGCTGGTGAGAGGTGGCAGATATCCCGGAAATTAGTCGAAGTACGCGCAAGCTGGCCCGAACACCACGGTTATCAAAAAAAATCTTATTGATTTTCTTTTGGCTAGGAAAGCTGTTCAATAACTGTAAACTTTTTGGGGTGGTTCTGCAGTTGAGCTGCTATTATTCCATCTTCCTATGACCTATACTTTTACACCTGGAAGGACTGATTCCACGTTGCATCTCCCTAAAAGTCTTGACTGCTTCACCTAATTTTCATCTTTTTTTTATAATGGTGGTATTCAGGCAGTTTGCATGCACCTCAACTCTTCCCAGAGTACTTCTTACTTCCCACCAACACAGTTATCTGGTGAATCCACCCATCAAAGCTTAGACGGATAAGAAAAAATCGCCTAGTGTTTTTTCCTCAGCTGAGAGATGAACCACGGTTTCTTGAGATTTGTACTCGTTTTGTTGACCGCTAGGTCACACCCTTTGGATACACCCAATTTTCATACTAAGGATCATAGATACCAATAGTAACACCATTATGAAGAGAAACAATGAATCAACAAGTTTCAACTGCAAAATATTTGATGTATTTTCCTCATGTGATAAATGTTGTAAACAAGAAGGATACGAAGGAATCATATTGATGAATGGAGTGGTTTGTCACTCAAATAAAACATAAAAATGTGAACGACAATGTCCATGAAACAGCAACAGCTTCTTTGTATTAAAATATTCAAGCTTACCACCATATGGGATCATATCTTTCCTTTGCGCCAATTTAATGAAGCTTGGTTCTAAAAATTTCTCTTTTCTGATTAGGAATACTGCTCTTTATTTAGTATCATTTTTATGGTAACTATAGTTTTAAGATGTTTGGTCAAAGTATTACCTAAGAACGGGCTATGCCTACAGAGGAAGGTAGCACATAAGAATATAATATTGAGTAGGATATAGTTACTTTTAATGATTAATCAGTAACCAATAAGGCAAACTAAAAGCTACTCCATTTATCTAACAGATACAGCTTATACCAAACCTTCCATTTGAAACCATGCAATTCATTACATAAAAACATATTAATCATTGTTGCTCTTTATGAGAATGTTTAAAAGATAGGAAGATCTGTAAATATTCATATGTTTCTTTGACTCTTAACTTCTGTTAGTGCCATAAAAAGGACAGCTTCTTTTCTAAGTCATTGTGTTTGCGAAGTATTTAGTTGACATCTTTTTTCTTTCCCCTTTTCTGGTTCATTGGAAGGGATGGAAAATGTGAGATCCTCTCCCACCAGCTATGTTCCATTTCTTCACAGTGGCTGGTTCTCTCTTTATTGACTAAAACCTTATGCACGCTGAACATAGTCACTAGAACTATAACCTAGAATCTGCCTGAAACCCTTGTAGAATTGTTCTAGTCTTTAGGTGTTCACCTTGATTGATCTTGCACTATTATGATTATTCTTGTTTATTTTTGGTAAGCTACTTCTGGCATCAACTTTGTCCCTCCTTCCTATGGCACTAATTTGATACTCTCCTAGTTTCGTGTTCACATTGTAAAACCTCTGATTAATTGATGATGCATCTTGCGGCTTATGGAGCTTCGTTGTTGGAGACTTCTAAGAGAAATTTTTCTTGGATATTCTCACCTTGCTATGGAAAGTTATCTGAGTATAGTTTAATGTGGTTAAAGTTATCTTCTGTAAATGGTGCTGAATGTTTGTCTTGTATTTTCATCAGGACGACACATATCTGGAAAGTTACATAAGCACCATTGGAGTTGATTTTGTAAGTAAATACCACTGTAGTTGCTGAGCTACTTCATTTGTGTATAGTTGGAATCTTCTTTGATCTTATTCTGCCATCCCATTCTTAAATAAATGTAATTGCTCATCTTACCAAATCTTTTCATGTAGAAAATCCGTACGGTAGAGCAAGATGGGAAGACTATAAAACTTCAGATTGTAAGACTTCACTTGCATTTCTGTTTAAAGTCTTTTATATCGCTAATTTTCTTCAAGACAAACTTTTAATTGGAATAAAGGTTATTGTATTTTTCTTTTTTTACTTCATGTAGTGGGATACAGCTGGACAAGAACGCTTCAGGACCATCACTAGCAGCTACTATCGTGGAGCCCATGGCATAATAGTAAGTGCTTTCCCGTAGAGTTTATCATCATTTGTTTTCTGCATCTTTTGATGTTTTTTTAATGGCCCCTTGGGTAGGTTGTGTACGATGTGACAGATCAAGACAGCTTCAATAATGTGAAACAGTGGCTGAATGAAATTGATCGATATGCTAGTGACAATGTTAACAAAATTCTTGTTGGGAACAAGGCTGATCTCACTGCAAATAGAGTTGTTTCATATGAAACGGCTAAGGTAAATCCATTTTCTACCATACATTTTGTTCTTTGCTCATAAATCAACCTATACTCATAAACCACTTCATTCTTAGGCATTTGCTGATGAAATTGGTATTCCATTCTTGGAGACCAGTGCTAAAGATGCTACAAATGTAGAACAGGCTTTCATGGCTATGACTGGTGCTATCAAAAATAGGTAAGCGCATATCTCATTTCAGTTGGCAGTAAAATTTTAATAATGTCTTGTTGCCTTTCTAATTTGCTCAGGCCTGATGTGGTGCAATTTAGGTGCTTTGCTTTTTCAATACCTAATGCCTATATGCTTTTCTATCCACGTCATCTTTTATAAGTGGATTATTGTGTAAGTTGGTCTCACTCCTGAGATATTTCTAGTTCAGAAAGTAAAACATAGCCATCGTCAAGTTGGGATTCCTATTTGGCACTTTGAGCCCTTAAATGACTGCTTTGAACCCAGTTATGAACTATGATGCAAACTATAGCATAAAAACAACAGCTAATTAGAAAAATATGTTTTTTGGATTCTGAAAGTCTGACGTTTCCCTGGATCAATTAAGAAAAAATATATATTTAGATATAGCCAAGTGTGTCGATGCAGGCCGATTGTTGGTTGGTTCACATTTGAGGCCAAACTGGGGTGGCTCACCTAATCTTTTCTTTTGGTCTTCTGTTCTTCTTTGAGGTTAATGCCATATTTTTCTTTAATGACTAATGTAAGTAACTAAATTGAAGCATAGGACACAATGTAAAAGAAAAAATATCAAAGGTCATTGAGTTTCCAAACTTCCTCTTTTTTCTACCTGGTTTGGGCTGGTTAGTTTTGGGTGAACCAGGTCCAGTTGGTTATAATCAGAGTTCAGCTTCATTTTGATGCCATTGAAGGTGTCCTCCAAATGATCTTTTTGCATCTAAGAGATAAACTAATCTCGCCGGTGCTTCTTTTGCTCGGTTCTATCCTTTCTTTCTCTAATGCTCTACTAAATGCAGGATGGCAAGCCAACCGGCCACAAATTCTGCCAAGCCTCCAACAGTGAATATCCGTGGACAGCCGGTGACACAGAGTGGCGGCTGTTGCTCATCCTGAGTACCAAAAATTGTTTGCTACTGTAATATTTGCTTTGCTTGTCTTGTCCCTGTCATGTCTAGTTGTGGTCTGATTAAACATTAGCAAAGTTTGCTTCAGTCCCAACATATTTTTTTTAGTTTGCATTTGTGTTTATGGAAAAATTTGTAATTCTGAACATGTCAATAGCAGCATTATTTGTCGAAGTTCTTTAGACGTCATTTTGCTCAAATGAAGTTCTTTCACAGTTCAGCACAAAACTATTAGGGTCGTTCGGTAACTTTTGACATGATAATAAGTGTTTGATTTTAATAAGTGTTATAAGAATCAAGGTCATGGATTCGTTTCTCAAGAGCAACATGTATGAGATAGGTGTTGGGAGAGAGATTGTTGGGTATCACCACGTCCTATGGCAAGTCCCATGAGGGGCTTGGGGTGGCTCGGATTGGAGTCATGATTGAATATGGTGTTTCATTGGTGGGTTTAGTTAAAATATAAAATTGCGACCCTTGTTATTAGCTATAGCTTTTGGTAGGATGGTAAATGCTTGATCTTGACAGCAATTATTAGAAAACATAATACATGTATTAGTTATGGTATTATGTAATTCTTTGTTTAGTAGGGTTCTGAGCCTATATTTAATTAATACATGTATTAGGTATACATTCTATTCAATATTTTAGGATGTATAACTAATACATAACAAGTCGTGGTATTAGTAATTCAAAAGTTATTAATGAATACATGAATACACATGGTTAAAGATAGAATTATATTTAATACATCAAATTAAACTGTGAATAGGAAATAATCTCAGCATAGCTAATTTCAATATTATTAATTCCAGCATTATCAATACATTTTATTCAGTATTGTTCTTGCTCATAAATATCTGCTTTCCCCGTTTCAAAATAAGTGGTGTTTTAGTTTGGACACCTCTTAAGAAAACTACACATTCTAGAAAGTAAAATGTATTTTTACCAGCTTATCATTAATAAATATCTTGAAAAAGATGTAACTCTTTAATATTTTCTTGGTTATATAAAATTCTTTCCACTTAAATAAGCGTTAAATTAGAAGAATATCATTAATGTCTTCTTGATTATGTAAAACACCACTTATTTTGAAATAAAATTAAAAAATAAAAACACCATTTATTTTGCGATGGAGCGACTATATAATATGAAACTCTATTAGTCTTCACCCTCAACTAGGACAATAATTCGGCCAATTAAACCTTCTTGAACTCTTTCTTTTTAAGTATAAATTTGTAGGTTTACAAAATATGGCGGAATAAGAATTTTTATTAAGAAAATTTAAAATATTAAAAAATAAATATACGGAGAAGTCAAAAGAATTCAATATATATATACATATAAACAATTTCGACCCTTTTTAATGTTCTAGCTCTGCCCCTGCTTACATACAAAGAATGACATGTATATATAAAACTCGATTCAAAATTATTTGCTTTTATCATCTAATCACTATATATACATAAAAAATATTGTCAACCTATTGAAGTATTGATATTTCTATATTATATTAAAAGTTGTGAAGACCTTTAGAAATATTGATTGAACTTTTTGTCCTTCATTAAAAAATATCGCAAGAGATAAAATTATCATTTATTATTTTTATACGATTATTATTTTAAATTATTATTTTAAATTATTTTCATCATTTATTTTATCATATTAAATTTTTATTTGTAATATAACTCTATTTTGTGGTTAAGAATTAAAAAAAAATTCACGATTTATCTGAAAAAATTTATCAAATTTAAAATAAAAAAACAAAACAACTTTACTTATAAATGTTATAATTCATAAAATTTAAAATCTTAAATTTTTAAAAAAAGACCAACCAAAACTTTCACGAAATTTTTGTTTCCTTTTTGAGAAACTTTTTCCCCTTTTTGGTGGTAGGAATTTTTACAATTTTTTTAATTTTTTTAATTTTTTTAATTTTTTTACTTATATTATTATTTTCAAATTCAACTTGAATTTTGTCTTTTTTAATTTTTCAAAATTTAAATTTAGTAAGTTTAATTTATAAATTCTTCCACTTTTGTAAAATTTATAATTGTATGGTTAATTCATCAACTCTTTTACATCATATTTTATTAATCCAACCTTATATGTTTTAGTGTTAATTTTACTTTTTTTCTTTTTCATGTTATAAATTTTTTTAATGTTATGGATTTGAAAAACACAATAGTAATTGTTATGCTAGCTTCTTTGTATTCAAAATAATTTAACTTAATTTGTCTTCTTTAATTAGTCTTATATTTATATTATGTGATTTAGAATTTTGCGTTATTTATAGCGATATTTTAATATAATCACACATCCACAAGTTTTATCTATTCAGGTAAAGTAATTTCTTCATCTCATAAAATATTTTTTTATAAAATTATAAGTTATTATATTATAACTCTTGTGCACAATTTATTTTAGATAATATTACAATGGAATCCGAAAAAGAATTTCGTGAACAACATTTTGTCAATTAACAATTTAAGGCGATATGATTACCGATGGATAATAAAAATCTTAATATTGGAGTTGGATTAGAGAAAAGTATAAAAATGAACAAAAGAAATTAGTTGTGAAAAGGTAATAATTGTATATATGACGAATCTTCGTAGCAAAACTATTTACCTTTTTATCTTTTAAAAATAGAGTTCACTCTTGACAAAATAGTTATTTAATAATTTTTTTAATATTTAAAATTTTAAATTAACTAAATGTTATGAATTAAATTATTTCTTATTTGAAATATATATAAAATATTAATATTTATATATACATATATCATAAATGCATTTAAGTGTTCGTATAGCGAATAATTTCTTTACTAACTCAATGTTACCAGCTTTTATGTCATTGTTTCATTAAATCAAGTCTTATATAATTAGTAAAAAAATAAAAAAAAACACTATAAATTAAAATTTTCAAAAATTAAAAATATTAAAAAAATCATAAATTTTTTTTTAAATTAAACTTTAAATAGTTTTTAAGAAAAAATTATAATTCAGAATATTAGCTTAATATATTCTTTTATTAATTTATTAATATTAGGTACGCGTACGAGATGCATATGCATAGAATATGAGCAAGTAATGGCCAGGCTCCCTGAAACAATGGAACTCTTTACTTTCATACTGATGATATTATATATATATATATATATATATATATATATATAATTATAATTTATTAAATTATCTTTATTGAAAAATTATAATTTATTGATTGGTATACGAGAAGCTTTCGAACTTTGTGTTCTTCGTATATTTTTCCAACAAGACACATTTTTGGTGTGGATTTTTGAAAAAATATCTGTGATCCTATAACCTATGCAATGTACCTACTAAAGAAGTTCATTTTCAAAGTAGAGCCGCAATTCTTTCGTGGGGTTGCTCCTCTCTCTTGTGTTCCACTTTAGCAAAATTGTCCACCAAAGTGTAGATTTGTCTTGAGGTCTTGTGGCAAACATATGCTAATTTGTGTATTTGGACCGCGCACATGGCGTATAAATTCATGATAATTTTGTATTCACTTTTGTCTGGCCTGTAATTTGTCAGTATGAAACTTTGAGGATAAAGACTTGTGACGTATATGGTACCTATAAAGATTTTGGAATCATCATCAAGTGGATCAAGCAAGTCTTTCAATTTTGATCCCTTGGAATTTCCCGCTGCAGATGCTGGAGTTTAGCCTCTGCTATAGGCGATGGCCGGGTCACAGGTTGCGTGAGCTCGTGATCTTGAATCTCACGAGCTTGAATCGTTACTCGACCACCTTGAGGTAGTAGCGTGCAATCCCATATGGATGAGATGTATAGTTAGATTTCTTGGGTACGCGGAGTTTCGTATTTGGTATCGCTGAGATATTTATGAAACACGTAATGTATCGGTTCTTCAACTTTTATTCGAGTGATGGTGATATTTCAAGTAGGAAAAATAGGCAAGGCGATAGTTGGCAAATGTTCAAATAAGCGTTTCTTTGATAGATCGGTGAAGCATCATATAGCCAAATAGTTGAATATAAAGCTTAAAAATCGTAATATTTCGAATATATTTTTTTTAACAAAGAGATTCCTTTGATACAGAAATTAAATCTTGACTCCTCAAAATTATAGTCATTCCATTATGACGTAAAGTGTATTTCTTTTGACATTCATAATGGACACATCGGATTTATTAATGAATTAATATGAATTAACTAACACCTCTTATGAATGAATCCGATCGAATAATAATTTTTCGACAATATGAAATATAATGAGTATGAAAAGGAAAAGTATAGTAGAAGAAAGAAAAAAAGAAAAGAAAAGAATAAATGGTCCAAATCTTGAAATTGGCCAGCACTGAAGAAAGATTGACCTGTAATATTTTGACACGTGGACCGACCAGACAACGAAACGTAACATAGTGTCTCTTTGGTCCCGACCATAAGGTGACACGTGTGGTTGCACATTCCAATTGATTAAAATTAATTTATGAAAATATGACTCGTTTAATTCGTTTAAGTTTAGAAGAATGAGCCACTAATTTGTTTTTTCGTCTTTTTTATTTATTTAATTGAAAAAATTAAAACATAATTTATTACTTAATTTCTAATTTACTTTTATAATTAACTTTATAATCATTTCTTAATATATTTTCAAAAAATTGAATTTATTATATTGAATGGTGATAAAGTAAAATTGTCATTCTATTTATTTTTTTTTCTTAAAAGGGCTAAGTAAATCTTAAAAGTAAAGATGGACGGAGGAGTATTGGTTTAGCCAATTTTAAGCTAAGCTTCGTTCCGGTCAGTAAATACCTCACGAAGGTAGTTCAAATTGATCCATGAAAAAATCTTATCAAAATGTTTTCTTTTGATATGTTATATATAATCATAATAAAGATCCTACTTTCTTACTAGGTTTTTAACAAATATTTCTAACATATTTAATAATTTCTTAACATACAATAATTAGGAAAAATACTAAAATAGCGCACATACTATGACCAAATTCTGATAACACATCCATACTTTACGGTATTCTAACCTCAGGAATTTTTAAAAGTTTTTCTTTTTGATATTGATATGTTGTGAGATAAATAACAAATCAAAACTTTATTATTTAAGATTGTATAAACACGCTGATGCAAAAGGTAAAAAAGACAAAAAATGTTTGATACTTATCATTCATTTACACTCTTCGAATAAAAAAAAAATGAATATGTTTCATTGTGACTTTAATTTTTCTATAGAGAAATCGAATCCTCGAAATTTTAATCTCATGAATTTTATATTCTTTCATGATCAAATTTTAACTTATATCACATCGATTAAATACAAAAAAATATTTTAAACAAATATTCAAGAGTTACTAAGTCCCCAAATATGAATATATTACTAAATTACTACAAATTCCACGATCATAATTTTAAATATTATTTGAATCATTTTATCTAATATTAAATCCGCATCAAATTACTGAATTCTCGAAAAATTTCACCTAAGACCCCAAATCCGCCCCGACCACCATAGTGAATTAGCGTGTGTGTTTCTTTTTTATGGATCCGACCAATGGAGACGCGTTACTGTGGACTGCATGCCGCAATTTGGTCGGAAAACAAAACCTAGTACGTACGTTACATTTGTTACTCGTTTTCCTAATACTTCGTGTGGTGTTGGTTAACATGTCAAAAATGTTGAAAACTTTCCCTTTTTTTAAAAAAAAATTCCTATGTTTCTTATTATATATATTTTTAATATAAATAATGATACTACAAGTGTCTGTTAGATAATTAAGTTGAATACGTAAAATATGATATCTTATTTAATTATACTGCGTTAAGCGTCAAGCTGAGATATCTTTGGAGGTTCTGACTTGTGAGGCGATGCATATAATTAAAAGAAGGTGATATATTTAAGTAGTTAACAACATCTATATAATGAGAGTTTGAGGAATACGTGCGAAGTTTTCTTCAAAATTTGAGGTGAAAAATTGTGCTCGGTGGAAAGCAGACCTAAATCAAGTGTCTAAATAAAATTTACTAATAAGTTCAAGATCGTCGATGTATTCTACCTAAATTTGTATACTCTTAAATCATCCGGATGATATATGCATAAGCCTCTGAAAAATGTGGAATGTCGAGGCATGTGAATAGAAGATGCGCAGAAGTTTGCCGGTGAGGAGGTGTGAGAGGTTGGCCATAGTGGGTACGAGGAGAGGGTAGAGATAGGCCCAGAAGAAGTATTTAGAGAGAGGTGATTAAACATGACATGACACATGTCATGTTAGACGAGGACATAACGCTAGATAAGGAAGATTCCAGAAGTCGAGGAATAGGATTGAATATTAGTCGGTAGTTGAGTGTTTCCTAGTTTTATTACTCTCCTATTATCTTATTATTTGATTTTATTGCCTCCTTGATTTCTGTTATCTTCTAATTATTTGTTGTTGTTATTATTTTTTCTCCATTGTTTTGGTATAGTTTCTTCACTTTGTACTTGCTTTAAATACTTGATTTACTTGGCTAGGGGATATAGTGAAAGCAATAATCTCAGCATATCAAGGTAAAGATAAAGCGAGTATAAGTAATCACTTAAAAAGATTACACTAAATATATTGTTATTACTAATACACTTCAAAATTAAAATTACTTGATGGCAAACTAACGATATATTGCTTAAACCATCAAATTTTATGATATTATTTTCTTTTCAATCTATCTAGAAACGAATATAACACTTTGACAATAAAGAGCAAAACTCTTTTAATTAACTTTAAACCTTTTATTTCATATTTATTTAGCGACATGTTCGTATGATCATACAAATGTCATCATTGACATATTATAAAGACAATGCTTTTCATATGTACCAAATGTCAACCTTTTTTTCTTTCTTAAATTTCGTTTTCAATCGAATATCACAATACTAAATAATAATAATATAAAAAAACTCCAAAATAAGTCCTTAACAAACGTTTTTTTCAGTTGCTAATGGACATATTTTGCTAACCGCTAAAATACCTATCCTATAAAGGTACTCAATGCACCGTCCTCCTTCAAGAAAATTCTTTTTGTATATTCACTTATAATATATAGTCTCTTCCTTTGAATATTAATTTCCCCTCTGCCCTACCACCCACTAACTACAAACCTTTTTAGTTATGGCAATTAGAACAACTATAAATAGCTATCATTTGACTGCAGACAAAAATGTAACTATACATTGAAACAGCCTCATCCACATTCCAAGAATCTTGTAAAAAATTGCACACACTTTCACTCATGATGAACATCTCAAGTGGAAATTTCAAATCAAATCACATTCTTTTCACCAAACAGTATTTGGGATTGGCACTGCCTACTACTTCAAGGTGGTCTACATTAGGTAAGGACTCGGATAGAACATGGGTGGTGATCACGAGGCCGTGGGCAAAGTCACGGCCGGTGTAAGAGCGGTGGGCGAACTGCGAGACCGATGGATGGAATTCGAGGGATCAAGGAGTGGGAAGATTTGTGATCCATGATGATGATCTCCGCCCAAGGAGATCTTGAGAGTCTGAGGAGTTTGTAGAAGCAGTATCGCTGCTTTGACTTTGACATGTCATCTCCCACGTGCGCCACGTGTCTTTATCCCCAGAGTTCCATGCTGACGGACACAAGCTAGACAGAGCGGATACAAGGTGATCAGAGCATCGCCACGTGTGCAGCCGAATGCCGAGGTGGGCTAAAAGGCTGGCGTCCTCCCCGCAATCCAGCTGGATCGGCTACGTGGCCGTTTGCGATGACGCGGAAGAGATCGCCAGGCTGGGCGCCGCGGCGTGGTGATCGCTTGCAGGCACGCCACCTCATCGGGTGGCTCCGGAAATTTGCACCACGTATCTTGCTTACCGGATGACGCATGACGGCCGAATTAAATTATGATCCCAACCAATGGTACAAAGTGGATTGTTGAGCTTACTATAAATGCCCAATGTGATCACCAAAGTTTGCAAGACACAATTAGAGAAGAAATAGGCAACATTCTTGATAAATATAGTCATGATGGCAACCCTTTAAGTATAACTGTGACAGGGCATAGTCTTGGTGCTGCCCTTGCAACATTGACAGCGTATGATATTGCTACAAAATTTAGTAACGCACCCATAGTGACTGTTGTATCATTTGGAGGGCCCAGGGTGGAAACAAGGTTTTAGGTGCCCGAGGTGGAGAAAAGTGATAATGTTCTCCGCATCGTCAACTCCGACGACCCGTTACAAATCGCAGGGGTTATTAAAGTAGATGGCGATGCTGATGACGTGGTGCAAAAAGGAACCGACCATGTGGCGGCGGCGGGGATGCCAAGCTGGCTGCAATGGTGCATGGAGGACACACAATGGGTGTATGCTGAGGTAGGGAAAGAACTTAGATTAAGTAGTAAAGACTTGTCTCCACAAATTAGCATAGGGGATGTTGCCACGTGTCATGATCTCAAGACATATCTACACTTGGTGAACAATTTTGAAAAAAGTGTGGCTTTAGTTTGACCAAAAAGAAAACACAATAAATAGGAATAGGAATAGGACCACAATGGAATATTCTTGAAAATCCACACGCCAAAAATGTGTGTGAAAAATGCTTACTAAGCCAAGTACCAAAAATGTGTGTAAAAATTCTCCTTTTGTTTTTAAATTTTATTCCAGATCAAACTAGGAATAATCAAATTAAGATGAATGAATTAATAATTTTTGAATCATTCTTGAGTTATACATATATGTATATATATATATGTTATACTTTAATTTGCAGACCAGCTACAGTAACCATTGTTCTATTGATGATGGTGAAGATTAACAGTGAACCATATATATCACATATGAACAAGGACTAATTAATTTCATTAGTGTAAAAAAAAAAAAAATTAACAAAAAATCTTTACCTAATGAGATACATTTGATGTGGATAAATACTTGCAGTCAATCAAGTCCGTGGAACAATATATCAAAAAGAATCACGTGGATGCAAGTGAAGTCATGAATGAAATAGAGCTTTCAGATCTGGAGCTAAGAATTTGTACCATTAAGCAGTGAAGTAATAATGTAACCGTGAATAGAAGCCTTAGAGAATTCTTGGAAGTATTGATATATAGTTGTACTAATGTTGATTTCACCCTCCCAAAAGAGAAGGAGATCATCAGCAAAACCTAGTTGTAGCACTTATAATCTAGCACATCTCGGATGATATTTGAACCATGGCATACTTGTTACATCCTTTAGCATTTTGCAGAAATACTCCATTACCCAATAATAAGGAGGAAAGGGGACATAGAATCCCTTCACCTAAGGCCTCTCTTGGCTGCAAAAGGTCTGGTGGGCTTACCATTAATCAATATTGAATAAGAGACAGTTTAAGACAGGCTATAATCCACCTAATAAATTTGGCTGGAAAATTCAAATGAGCCATAACTTGCTCAATATACATCCATTCCATCGAATCATATGTCTTTTGCATGTCTATTTTTAGCACGCATCTTGTGGATACCTTCCTATCATACCTTCGTCAATTCATGACTCAAGAGGATATTATCATGTATTAATCTACCAAGGACAAAGGCAGCTTGGCTGCTGTCTGCAATGGTATCCATCACCTTGTAGTCGACCAGTGATCAATTTGCAATGATTTTGTACAGTAGCGTTGCAACAAGAGATTGATCGGTATTCTTTGATGGTGATTAGGTTCTTGACTGTAGGGATTAGGGTTATACTGGTGCAGTTCAGTGGCTTAAACATTTCAGCAGTAGCAAAGAACTTTGAAACAACTTCTGTGATGTCCTGTCCCATAACTGACCATGTTTGTTTGAAGAAATAGGTATTATATCCATCCCCACCTGCAGCTTTCTGATCATCTATACCCTTCAAAGCTCTCCAGACTTCCTCTTTAGTAACAGGAGCAATGAGCATCAGTTGTTGGTTTCTGTTCAGACCCACCCCTTTATTCATAGTGCTCCCTCGTAGCTAGTAGGACAGGGTTAGCTTGACCTAGGAGTTACATATAAAATTGGGAGACTATACTTCAATCTCCTCGCCGTATCGATCACTCTTCATGTTGTGAAAGTCAGTCTTAATTATTTATGTATCATTGGTATTGTATCTTTTATCGCGTATAAAATAATATGATATAATTGTTATTTTTATATTCTTATCTTGAAGTTATTAGAAATCGCCTGAATTATAAATAAGTCAAGTAGATAGGGCAATTATAATCAAGTATAATGTAAGAGAAATCATATTTTCTCAAAAAGTTATGTTTATAAAAATAGAATGCTACAATTTTAATCAGTTAATATATTATATATCAATATAGGAGCAGGAAATAAAGTAGTAAATTAATTTCTTGCAATTTTGTTAGGACTTACAACTATAGTAACAAGATAAGGGGGTCCCAACCATTGCCACTTTATTACAAGGTTTCCTTAATTTCCAAACAAAATGAGAAAACAAAAGGGAAAAGAGAGAAAAAAAATGAAAAGTTCATCCTTTTTCCCTCCATTCCAAAACAGAGAAAATTAGTGAAATCAGTGGCAAGAAGATTGCAACACATGCACTGCGTCTCTTCCCTTTCTCTGGCTTTCCATCTTTAGCACCATAAAAATCCATTTTTGGGAAGACGAAGAGAAGCCCAAGAACCCAAAAGAAAATTTTCTGTTTTTTTCACTTTTTGATCATCGTTTTGCTATTGATTTCCAAAGGAAAACAGGGAGTTGGGATAGTAATTTCGAGTATTTGGGAAGTACCCAGAATGGGAAAATTTGATTTTGGTTGGGTTTGTTGTTCGTAGTTATACTTGTTTCGGGTACAAATGTGGGAGGTGAAGGGGTGATCAAAGTGAATTACAAGTTTGCTGGGTCGGAAAGGAATCTGCGTGCCCTAAAAGCTCATGATGAAATGCGCCATCTTCGAATCCTTGCCGGCATCGACCTCCCTATCGGCGGTAGTGGCCGTCCTGATTCCGTCGGGTCTGCTTTTTCCGTTTACTCCCTTTATTAAATTGTGTTTGTTTTATTTATATGCGTGTGATTCTGCATGTCTGGATATATAAAGAAGGTGAAGCACAAGTATATACACACACACACTTTGCTGTGGTCTTTGCCTTTGGAAATGACGGACAGTGCTGCATCGTGATATTGTACATTTTGCTGCACTTGTTGTACATCTCATTCTGCATTGTTGCTTTTGCTGATGTGTGGATTAAAGGCTTTCCGGTCAAATGGGTGGCTGAATTTTGGGTGGTTAACATTGGTTGTGTCATTGAGCCGGCCAAAATTACTAAAAAAAGTGGAGTCATGACCCAATCCACCCAATTATTCTAGTTGTTTCTTTGTTTGTTCTTTTTGTAATATTTTTAACTACCTAATAAACTTTTATCTTTATTATGTCTATATATAATATATTTAAAAAAAATAATCTTTTTGAAAATATTTAAAGAATATTTTTGCTCATGGTCAATTTTGACTACATACCAGCATAATTTTTAAATGGGTTGAATTGGGTAGGTCAAACTTCACGCGGGCTGGGTAGGTCATATTTTCATGTGCTAATTTTGTCATCCTTACTTTTCATATTGTTGGAGAAGAGCTGCTAAAACATATTAACAGAGCAGTTGAATGCTTTGAGTGTCTGCAGCTCTTCTTAAGCTGCTTTTACAAAAGACTGTTTCCTGAATTTCATGACATATATATAATATGCACATCTTTGTGTGTATGAGTATGTCTATATTATATGTATGTGTGTGTAGGTATGCGTATTCTGTTTGTGCACCATCCATGTTACAATAGTGGCTGTCAAAGAAGTTTTGTCGTGTTAAAAGAATTTGCATGGATATCAATTGGCTACATTTTATGTGTCAGCTTTTAATTAAGCCTATCATCTGCTGAATTAATAATTTCCAGAAGATGCTTAGATCTCATGTAAATTGGATAAACTGATGAGAATCTTTGTCCAGCAAATTTAAATGGCTCACAACAATCAATTGTATATATACGAATGATAGTTTGTTACTGTATGAAGTCAGTTTAGGCTGCTATTGATATCATTTCCTTGATCTTTTGATATTACAGGCTTTACTTTGCTAGATGGGATTGGAACACCTCCAAATAATTATTATGTTCAAGTGGATACAGGAAGTGACATAATGTGGGTTAACTGCATTGCATGTCAAGGATGTCCCAGAAGGGCTATCTCATGATGTATGTTTCTTTAGATACATACTGATATATGTATATATATGTTTATAGTTGTTTTCGCCTGTGTCTATATTTTATTTCTGCTCAGTATATGAATTGCTCTCAAAAGTAAAACAGTTTTTCCTAGGCGGCTCTACTCTGTCCTTTTTTTTTTTATCTGAGCGTTTTTCTGGGCAGCTGGAGTTAACGCTCTACAATCCAAGGGATTCTCTCGCGGTAAACTCATTGTTTGTGGTCAATCATTTTGCAAAGACTTTTACAGAGGTTCAATATCAGCCTGCTCTGGTAATAATTCTTCAGTATAGACAACTTATGGAGACGGAAGCTACAGCAAGGGCTGCTTTTGTGGAGGATGTTGTCCAATATGATCCAGGTGTCGGGTGATCTCAAACTAAATCAGAAAATGGGAGTGTTATTTTTGGGTAAGATTATATTTATCTAACATAAGATCAAAAGCATTTTTCTGTAGCTCTTATAATCCTCAATCTAGAGCATGACTTGTTAAGCATTTTAAATGAACAAGGTGATCTTACATGATTATCATGCTCGATAAAATCCTTGAGAGTGCACTTGCAAATCGATGCCCTTACTGTTTGTTAAGTTATCAAAATCCAATGAATACCATTTCATCTGGAATTGGTTTTGCTTCCTCCTTGTGACTATCTGATGAAGGAGGAAGTTTTCCAAGAGCATTTCATTGTTTTCGAAATCTAGAACTATCAATTAGTTTGGGTGGGAGATGGTAAGTAGGTAGGAGGGAATGAGAAGTAAAAGAGAACAAAGTCAATTTCCCTTGTTTGGTTTGTTAGAAAGGTACAAAGGCAACCTAAACTTGGATCTTGAATCTTTGCCCATTTTCTTGATAATATCATCGCGCTTCATCACCTGCAGTCGCTAAAAGTGGATCATACTGTGTATCTTCTAGTTGTACTCATTAACAAGGTCATGAAGAGTGCTTGTCATCATTCTATATCCGAGTCAGGCGGGGATTAATCTTCACTGGGAAATAAATCGACTAGTCACTTTCTTCCTTGAACTAACCTAAGGGCATAGGATATCTAGGATGGTCACTGCCTCTATTAGCTGCTTTTCCTCCATTACCAGGTCTCCTACCCAGACTTTTAGATCGTTTGAGTTTTTCTCCTTGCACTAAAATTTTCGCCTCCCCAAAAGTTCTATTGTAAGCCAAAGTTCCCCAAGTAAATAAAACGCTCCTATTTGGGCTCTTGTTCATGGTCAATGATTTGCAACAACCATTGAGCCAACAACACTTGTTCAGTTAATTGGTTCATGCTGAAACTGTATAGAGAAGTTGCTCATCTCTTCTTGTGTTGTACGTTTTGTGGACATCTCCACATTGCTTTTGACTATATGATGGTGGCAACAATTTTTTTAGTTGTTAAAATTGTAGTTCCTTACAAATTGTGAATGTTTACATTCTTAATGGGTACTTTGATGCTTAAAATCACTCTGAAAATTTGTTTAGGTTTATGCTATTTTGAAGAATTTAGCTGGAAAAGAATTCAAAGTTCTACAAAATCAATGCATGCCTACTGCTAATGTATTAGATAGGGATTATAGCTTAATGTGAGCTATGCTTGAGATATTCTCCAAGCTATGCCAATCTCAGATTTACAAAGGGAGTTGAACTTTTAGTAGTTAATTTAAGCTTCAAATTTTCTTTTCGAACTTCCTTTATCTCTATTGCTAAGTATTTTTATAAAATAGAGGGCTATGCTTCAAGAAGTCCCTGCTATGCGTACATCTAGAGCTAGTATGTAACCTATGCTGCAATAAAAAATTATTATTTTAGTCAAACGTGTAATAATCACTTAATGTAAAGAGGTAGAATACATACATAGACACCTTAACTTGGTCTCAACTTACAACTGAACCCCTCAACTTTGAACATGCACATCTAGACACTTTAACTTGGTTTAAGTTAGTCTGTAAACACCCCAACTTTGAGAATGCACAATTTGAGAATGTCATCTGGATACGGGGTCAAACTTAAGCCGTATTTAAAGTCTGGGTGTGCATTTTCCAAAGTTGGGATGTTCAGGTTGTAGGTATGAGCCAAGTGAAGGTGTCTGTCTATGTATTATTTTATCTGAAATTTGAACTTTTGAATACTCACTTGGTGCCAATAATTATGCATTAGTTGAGCCAAAATCTGGGGAGACATTTTCTCTTATTCTCTTTGTTGTTCTTTCTCTTTTCTTTCTTGGATAATAAGTTTATTGATGTTTTCCCTTGTATTCTCACAGGTGTGGTGCTTCACAATCTGGCGATCTGATTTACTCTGATGAAGCTTTCGATGGGATTCTTGGATTTGGGAAATCAAACTTATCCATGGCACCCAGCTGGCTTCATCTGGAAAAGTGAAGAATATGTTTTACACTGCTTAGATATGGTGTGAATGGTGGTGGTATTTTTGCCATTGGGAATGTTGTGCAACCAAAAGTGAACATGACTCCTTTGGTACTAACCAGTATGTAAATTTTCCCAATAGGTGTAAAGCTTTTTGATTAGTTTTACTGCTCTGTTATTGATTCTAATATTTCTCTCTGAACTAGTTATCAGAGTCTTGCGCGCAGGATGCTGTTGTTGAAGTTTACTGATTTAAATTGTTGACTTACCTTTCTTTTCGAAATATTGGAAGATAGCAAAAGCCATCATGGTTACTTCTGTCACAGTTTCTTATCCACCTAACATCCATTCTCTGGATGGAAGAATAACTAAAGTATGCATTGTGGCTTTATTTGTTTAAGAGAGAATGGGAGTGTATCGATTTCTGTTTCCATTATTTGGGGGATTTCAGGCCCTTCTCTATCTTTTTCATAGTTAAGAAGGGGTAGGAGTCTAATGGATATTAATGAACCATCATTGATGGATGTTGCACATGACTTGCGATTAATTTGACTCAAGGTTCAGTGCTAACATAAGTTGCTTACTTTCCTAGTAGCAAAGGAAGGGCAGGGTTCTTTCATAGTAATAGTAGGCGGGTCTCATAAGATCTGTACCGGCCGTCAGAATCTAGCGAAAGTCAGGACCATTTGATTCATTAAGGGCCATGATGGCACCCTCACAGCGCCATTTCCGGACCTAGCAGCACATGGGTGGACCATGCCTGAATTCAGACTTCCACACTTCTAGAAGAAAAACGCTCAAGCCTTATTCATTTTCTGCCTGTTTGTATAACAAATCATTTCTCAAGCTCACTAGCTTCTGGCCCTACCTATACCTACTTTCTACCCTGCTCTTACAAAAATCTAAAATCTTGCACCATAATCTCACTGTATTATTTTCCATGGTATCATTTCTTATCTTTTCATTTTCCCTTCCTGGAAAGTCGTGAGATTATGAATACTCTCATGGAATAGCCCTATTCGCGTACTTACAATCTTTTGTCCTTGTAGTTGTCTCCAATCATTGTAGACATCTATTTTTCTATTGAAATATTTAGTGACCTCATCAAGATTGTTTCCTGGAACTAGCTTCATTTTTCAAACACCCTGTCTATTTATTTTTATGGAGGAATATTTAGGAACCTGATCAAAGATTGTTTCCTAGTACTGGCTCATTTTTCGAACACCATAGCTACACTGGGAGATTTAGTCCTATACTCCTGTTTGTCCTTTGCAAACCTGTTGCATTGACATCGAATAGTCAGAGTCTGTTATATTGAGTTACAATCGTCACACATAAGTTGTATAAGGGTTTTGAAAAGGTGTTATTATAGTCCTTGGATTACTTCACCATTGCTTAGGCCTCATTTGTTTATATTAAATTTAAACATCTAAGAACACACATCTAAATATTAAAATATTGCATCTAGATATTGGTAAGATTATGTATGTGCTCTGTCAATCAGTCAGGACTATTAGGAAATCATTTGGTGATTTCCTCATACAGATGGGCCAAATGCTGATTTATTTTCCTTCATAGGATATGTATAGTTCCCCAGACCCCCTTGTTGTTGTTTAGGATATGTATAGTTTTCTATTTAAACACCAGCTGTAATGGAAGAATACGAGTTAGAAGTTTCTCTCAATTCTCCCTCCTGTCTTATCCTCTCATGGTATCAGGGCATGAGCAATTTCTCGCTATTACATTTACCAGCGATGCTGGGAAGAGAATATTGCTGCTGTGCATTTTCAGGAGACTGGCTGGCTAGTATTCTCTGGTAAATGTCAGCAAGTAGATCCATGGAAGTCTTCTATCATGAGTTGATAGTCATTGCACACTTTAACAAAATATAATTTTATATTCCTGGTGGATGACAAGTTGAAATCCTGTGTGGTAATTTTTCGGTCTTCCTAAGATTTTTAGGTAAAACCCTGTGTATTGGGATGTCCTGTGAACCTCCTGAACATCTAATTCCATATTCTCACAAATATTAGTGAAATAGTTAAAATTTAACTTCAGATGTTCTTTTGGGTTAATCTCCCAGAACATCTGTCATACAACTTCTATTCCTAGTTAAATTTTCCCTATTCAGGTTTCTGTTAGTACTTTAGTGTCACAACTTTTCTCCTTGTGGATTTGAGAAACTGCAATGGTCAAATGCTTTAAACTGTCTTTTTCCTTAGGCCACATTACAGTGTCAATATGATGGCAGTTGAAGTTGGTTGCTCCAGTTTCTAAACCTGTCTGTTGATGTATTCATGGATGGAGAGAACAATGAAGTAATAATTGATAGTGGAACAACATTGGCTTATCTTCCTGAGGTGATTTATGCTCCACTAGTGAAAAGGTAGTTTGCTACTGTGGTTTAGAGTTTAGTCTTTTGAATTACTTAATTGGATACAAATAGATACAATGTTTCTACCTAAAATTATTGAAATGTTTATTTCTTCACTTCTGTCAGATACTCTCCTGGCAACCTGATCTGAAATTGCGTAAAATTCATGATGAGTATATGACTTCTCTGGAAGGTATGGTGCGACTGAGCACTCATCTCTCCACTTGTCTGTAAGTGAATGAAATTATGCTATCTAACTTGTGGTTTCTTCTTTATTTCATCATATTACTCTATAAATTTCTCAATCAACATCTTTACTTCGAAGGATAACTAGCTGCTGTTGTGTGTAGGCTTGTTTATTCTGGAGCTGTGGCAATTCGATTCTGAAGTGCGGTCATGCTATCATTTATACTCTACTTCTTGAGATGTTGTCTGCAAGGAGATGGAATTTGATGGCTAATTCTATCTAAAGATTAACTGACAATTGATAAATGAATTGATTCAAATTCTTGTATCAAACTAGTGGAAATAAGATGAGGTTGATCAATTTGCACTGATCCATGTGGCCATGCCTCGCATACTGTGCAAGATAATTTAGGACGGAGGGATGTAATATATATCCAAAGATCAAGTCCACTTTTATAATGACTTGAATCTGTAAAGACTAGCAAATGCTCACTAGAATAACTGTCAATCCTTGACTTGCAATTTAGTTATTTCAACAGTGGTGCTTGGTTTGATGATGATCACCATGCGGAATAATGATATTAGAGCATGTAAAAGCAGTTCAGCTCTGTTATTCTGTCTTGTGTTGGTTGTAAAGACCATGGTTTAGCAACACACATTCCTTTCCTTTTTGCATCATGCCTTGGTTTTGTAACCTAGTCTATCTTAGTCTATTGCTTCAAAAATATTCTTACAAAACCAAATTTTTTTGAATATTTGTTTTTATTACGTAATACTATCATCATCAAATTTAATTAACTGAATAGTGTGGCACCTCCAGAGTAATAGAAACAACTATGAAATTTACTTTCCTGATATATTGGTCCCTTGAATATGAAGGCAGCAACATGGTATTAGGTATTTATCTAGTTGCCTTAAATATTTGTTAATGAAGCTTATCAAAGGAAAAAGCAGAAGGAAAAAGATTATTTATATTGGGGACTTGTTTCGTGATTATGATGTGGAGGAATGAACTTTGTAAGCGACCCAATTACTTTACGTCTTCTCTTCCTTTTTCATGGAAATGTTTTCTTGGAAATGTTTCTTCTATGATTCTTGTATTTTACAGCTATTTTTAATTTGTTCAGGTAAAAAGATGTCAAGGTGCAATAACTTTGCTTTTTTGTGGAAAATATCTTTCTTGAAATGTTTCTCTTACGATTCTTGTATTTTACAGCTATTCATTTTAGTCGTCCAGGTAAAAAGATGTCCGAATGCAATAATTTCTGCCTCCAACTGTTGCAGTGTTGATGATGGATTCCCGCAAGTCGTGTTTCATTTTGAAAATTCTCTATCTTTAAGAGTTAGACCTCAGGAGTATCTGTTCCCGTATGTAAGTATCTTCTTTTACGAGTTAGTTTTAACTCAATACAAAAGTGTGAGCTTTTTAGTTTAGCATTATGTTTTGAGTTTTTGGTCTATGTAATTAGAATGAAGTTGTCAAATTATCACTTATGGTTAGTAGTGTAGGACCATTGACCATCCTGACAGTGGCGAACTTGGAAGTGGAATGTGAACTGCTTCATAATTGTGTAGTTTTTGAAAAGTGATGACTTCTGCTTATTTCAGTTGTGAATTAGGCAGCAGCTTCCGTTTGTCATTAGAACTATTCAGTTACATGGCGTGCAGATATCTGAGAGTTTACTGTCGTAACTTCTTTTCCCTTCTAAGGATTATAAACAGTTGCAAATAATATCTCTGAACTTTATATTTTTATGAATTTGCCATAGCATAAGTTGTCAATCAATTTTCTCTGAAAATATTCTATGTTCATGATCATGTTTACTACAGTAAATAGTGACATTAAAGGGAATAGTGTATAAATTAGTTGATTCTATGTGGAATTTCACATTTTCCAGTAGATCTGACTTCTGTATGCTCTTTAGGAAGATTTATTTTGCATTGGATGGCAAAACAGTGGTAATCAATCAAAGGGACAAATGGGACCTCAGCTTTTCGGTATTGTTTATCTTCTTTCTTTTTTTCCTTCTTTTGTTATTACAAATGTCAAAGCTAGTATTCTCTGTTTGGATTAGTATGTTTTGGATTTTGAATGTGTATGTTCCAAAACTAATGCATTTAGCGAAAATAGGGATAAGAAATCGCGTTTGGAAAGAATAATGATTTGTGAAATGAATATGAATTTTTCAAGATGAGTACTGATTCTAATGCAGGCACTAATTTGAGCTACATTACAGGGACATTATAACAAAATATCCACAGCCACTATAATTGGGAAACTGCCTGCTCAGTATACATTTGGCATGGCAAAATTTCCAATAGTTTATTACCAAATTTTGAGTCTTGGAAAAGTGCCAACTACTTTTATCCCGAACTAATGTTATTTTGTGAAAGAGGGTCTATAGTTAAATAAATATCTTAAACACGACTATATTTAGATAATTTTCTTGAATGTATACTTTTCTATTTGAAAATGTGCATTTAGCACTCTGGATAACAAACAGAGTGTGCTCTGCAACCTCGTTTTGTGATTTAAGCCCAAATTCTCTTTCCAGCTCTTCTAATACTGTTTGGGGTGGTCAATAGCTGATGTCATTCTGATTGAAGTTTTATCTGAATTCTTTCAATTCGTTGTGTGTTTCCTTGGTTGGATGCTCCATCTTAAGGAACTTAAAGATGATTCTTTCACTATCTGATGTCTCATTTCCTTCTAAAGCCTTGGAGGTATTTTGATGCTTGCAGATTTGGTACTCTCAAATAAGCTAGTCCTGTATGATCTTGAAAACCAGGCCATTGGTTGGACCGAATATAATTGTAAGTAGTTATATCTGTTAAATACGTGCACTACATTTTGGTACACTGTGAATTGTATATTGTTGTTTTGATAATTAAGTGATAGCCTTTTGTTTTAATTTCGGCTGAATCTAGAGTAGCTCGATGGACCTAGATAAATACATCTATAATTTCATTGCAAATTTTATGTTCTTGTAAAGAAAGAAAAGAGGAGAGAAATAATTTGGCAGTTATTCCCTCGAGCACGTTAAGTAGTGTTTACAATTAGCTATAAAGAAAGGAAAAGGGAAACCAATTCTTTTTCCCTAGTTACATAATCATCGGGATTCGTAACCTTTCCCATATTTATGAATAAAGGTTCTTTCCATATTGACAGTTCCCTAAAAAGGATACTTTCCTATTCTTAATTGTCTCCTGCGTTGGCGCGCCAATATTGTATGCTCCCAACTTGCTGCAAATATACTCAATTCTGGTATCACGAAGTAACTTTGTAAGAATGTTTCTAATTGATCATCCGTGTTGACAAAACCTACCATAATGCACCCCAAGCCCATCTTTTATTTGAAAAGTGAGCTCTGCAACTGATTATTCCAGATCCATTATATTGGTGCCTCTCCTACCCCTCGTTAGTTCTTTGAAGTTGCTTTTTCACCATATGAAATCACATGTAGCCAAAGTCATTTACTCAAATTATTCTGCTTCTACACTTGATCTATGCTATATCTTGCTTCTTCTTCTTCTTCTTTTTTTGAGATATTAGATTTCCTCGGTTAGGACACATTACCCCGAAATGGAGCGTCTGTGTAGGAGATCCTGCTTAGATTTGTATCAGAGTTCCAATATTGCATGCGTCCTTGTTCAATAGATCTTCTCCAGGTGAATCTTTGATATATCTTAGAATGGGAATCACATTTAGTGACTTTCAAAAAGTAGTTTGGAGAAATTGAATAACACTAACAATAAATGGGATGTCTAGTCGTGTGATCCGGTGTTGCCAAGCGCTCTAAATCCCTGAAACGAGGTTTGAAACATGTTGACGCTTTGCGTAAGCTTGGCCCAATAACGCGTCAGTGTAGATGCATCAAGGGTTCACCAAGCACACTTGCATAGTGACACTCTTTGACACTAAACAATTGATATTTCACTTTATCGTAATTTTTCAATTTCTTTGACTTGTCACTCATGTATATAATTTCTCCTTTTGCTCCTTTTTTTATATTAAAACTCACTTTATTTGCGTTTCTTAAGCCCCAACAACCTTAGACTTTTGGCACTTTTTGCTTTTGATAGCATTGGTGTGATCATAACATAATTGAAGCTTGCCAGCAGTCTTTGATAACAACTGTGGTACTTCAAGGTTTTTCCCTATCGGGTAATTTTGCTATCATCATTAATTATTACAACAATTCATCGATATAGACAACTAAGAATATGCGTTTGGCATTATGAGAATGTTGATAAAACAATGATTAATCAGCTTCACTCCGAAGCATGCCAAAATGTTGGACCACAATTCTAGAACGGCCAAACCATGCTTTTTTGTGATTGCTTGGACCATATAGAGATTAGCATCGTCGACAGACAAAGCAGTGTTTGAATCCAAAACCTGGAGGCTGCTCCATGTAGACATCCCCAACAAGTTTTCCATTAAGGAAGGCATTTTCAATATCGAACTAAAAATGGGCTAATGAAACATGGGTGTTATGATGATAAGTAGGCGGACAGATTCAATCTTGGCTACTGGAGAAAGGTATCACCATAATCAAGATCATAAATTTGACTATATCCTTGATTAACAATCTAATTTGAGATGATCAACCTTCCAATCATCACCTAACTTGATAGTAAACATTAAATTGTTGTTTTTTTCCCTATGGTAAAGTATCTCCCCATACCATTGTCATGAAAATTCGTCATTTTCTCAAACATAGCTTGAAGCCAACCTAGGCGAGTCATTGCCTCTACCATATTCTTCAAATTGCTTTGACAGTGGATAAGTTGGTAGCAAAGGCATTTGAAGGTGACAAACAGTGATAACAAATTATAAACATTTTTTTCTGAGTTGATCATTGGAATGTTTTGTGTATGGGATATAATGATGCTTTGATTGGATTATTTTTTATTTTGGTTTTGTATTTGGCCTGGAAAGCGATGGCATATTTGCATCATGAACTTCAATTTCATCATGAAAGCATCATAATCTCTTATGCAGTTGTAACTCCTTTCTCTATGAACAGCAAATGCTATAGTCAGATTTATGAGTCGGGAGATCTTTTATATCACCCGAAAGGTTTGGTTCACTGTTAACTCATCAAATTTCGTATTGTGGTTGATTTCAGGCTCCTCAAGCATTGAATTAAAAGATGAAATTACTGGATCAGTTCAATTGTGGTGCTCACTCTCTGTCAAGTGGTTCTCGTTTGACAGCACAAATGGCTCTAACATTCTTCCTGTTACTAGCTCTGCTGCACAATCATCTATTCAACTGGTAAATCTGGTAAGTATTATTAGCTTCTGGTATCTTGGTACAAAAAGCGTTGCGTTCGACTGTGAAAAGGAAGACTTCAAAGTGTTGATAACAGCAGCTTGTGGCTGTCAAGCTGTGTGTTTATGTGCATATTTTTGCATTCAGAATGGACTGCAAAGGAAATATAGAACAGATTAGCTGCAAAATTGCATAAATGTAAGTGGAGTTCTGGATATATTGTTATAATATAGCTTTTTTGCCTTCACAAGTATTTAACTGCTTAGAGAAAATGTCCAAATTTACCCTAGACTTCCCCGAAATAGTTGATTTTGCCCAGTAGTTAATAGTTGGGAATTGAAAGCGTACGCGAAAGATTCTACTGTTGGTAAATCTTGTAACGACGAGTATATTTGGCGTTAGTGAAGCGGTGTTGAATGACATAAACCATATACATGTAGTGTAATTAAATAACTGTTATTTCATGAATGCATATCTGAATTTTCCCGTTTAAATACAGCCTTTATTCTGCCATAATTCATCCAAAGCAGCCACCTCTGCCAGATATTACTTAAATACATTTTTATTTTATATGATAGAAACGCTTTCCTTTTTAATTTATTCAAAAACAAAAAAGATATTTTCTATATCTTTAGCTTTAATTTAGACTTATTATTTGTAATCAAATTTTAATATCTTTCTTTTCGTATGCAATCAAATATCACCTTATATACTAAAAAAATAAAGTAAAAAGTAATATTTACTTTTTAATACAAATCTTATCACAAGAATATACGTATAATGCATTTGACTAGGGGGGGTAAATATGTAAAAATACAATCTTAATTATCTATGTCCAATGCTTTGAACAAATCAAAGCAAGACTTTTCGTGGAAATATATTTTCGTGAATAGATTGGTGGACGCGATTTTCATTTGGTGTTCGATATTTTTATTGAGGTTTTGATTAAACTCGATTCATGTATTGAGAGACTCATTTTTGGCGGAACGCTCCACGAGGTATTTTTATTTTCGGGGGCCTAGAGCAATCTTTAATTAAGGGTGAAGAAAGCTCAATCATCTCACCACAACTCATATCGATATATGTAGTATAATCATAATTAAATGACTATCATTTCAAATATTTGAATTTTCCACATTTAATCACTTTAAACACATTACTTTGTATGGTGCATTATATATGGTAATATTTTTAAATCTATTTCCAAAAAAATTAATTCTCCTCTAAAATTTAATCTAAATTTATTTTATTTTATTTGGTTTAAGTTTGATTTAATTTTTTCTTTGGTTTTTGTTTTTTTTTAAATCATAAATTTGAAAACAACTTTTAACATGTATCACAATCTTTTCCTTAAATTCCACAACCAAATATCAACATATAAAATATTTTTTTAAATAATATTACATTTAGTACAACTTATACCACAAGAAACATGTATAATTCGGTGTTAAGATTAGTAGCTTGATTAATTGTTCGGAGTTGAGATAATATTTAATAAAAAAGAAGACACATTTTATTATAAATTATTTATTTCATGATTCAAATTTAAGAACTCTCGTTAAAGAAAGGGGTGTATCATTTTATGACACTTTTCTATCGTACTTTTTATTTAGTGTTCGATATTCGTACTGAAATCTCGATAAATTTAAATACGCGTAAGTATGGCTTATTTCTAATATAAGCTTTTTATATTTAAGCGCCGAGTTCAAACTTTTTAATTAAAAATAAATGAATTTTATTTATCTCACCACGACTCTTGTCGCATCTCTCTAGAAGTTATGACCTACCTAAAACCACATACTTTATGGCATGGGTACCTACTTTTTGGGGCATATTTCAACATGGTACACAAGGAATTTAGTGAACTCAATTAAAACACGTATGTGATTTTGATATTTTTACTATACAAAGAATTCTAAATTCCTTATATGCCCCTAACATAACAAATATTTGCCAAAAATACCATTCATTGCACTTCCCAACTATAAAGTAAGTACAATATATTCTAAAATTTACCAGTCTATTTCAATTGAGAGTGATGTGTGTAAAAAAATAAAGCGATATATTTTATATGGTTAATTTATTTATGTAATAAGCGCTTGAAAATACGTATATAAACTTTTTAAATTTAAATCCGAGTATAATAAGAATATTTTATCATGTGTTCAAATGTAATTGGAATAGATTACGTAATTCGAGAGTATCCCAAATAAGATATCTTGTAAAATTTAAGGGGTTGTCAATGTATTCCGCCTATAATAAACACCTTTATCAAAAAGATGTTTACTCTTTTTACTTTTTATCCTCTTAATTCTGAAATGGTGATGCGTTGTGGCAAAGAGCAACGTGTAGAAGTTTTTTAAAATTTGAGTCAGAAATATTTAATAGAATCATTATATCATTTGTTCAATTAGAATATATCGTAAGCTGAGTATCTAAATAAAATATATTGATAAATTTAAAAGATTATTGATGTATTTTTGCCTCTAATAAACACCTCTACCAAAGATGTTCACTCTTTTTCTTTTTCTCTCTTAATTCTGAATGGTGACTTTCAAGAAATAAAGTAGGTTGGCTTTTTCTTCCCAACTTTCCATATATATATAATGCTTTGGAATGATGACAACAAACTCAATCCAACTTGCCTTCTGCCTTCTTATCACATATATGTCTTTCTACCTCTTTAGTCCCCAAAAAATTTCCATAATTATCCTCTCTCAATCTCCTTAACAAGCTCAAATTCTCAACAATTTGTGTTTGAAAAAAAATGGAGAACATCAAGAACATATAGTAATGGTTCCATTTCTAGCACTTGGCCATATGATTCCTTTCTTGGCCTTAGCCAAAAGAATCCAAGAAAGAACAAGCTACAAAATCACCATTGTTAGTACCCTTTTAATGTAGTATCTTAGTTCCACCATAGCCAAAGATTCAACAAAACAAGTAGTACAAAGTCCCAAGAATATTTCTTTAGTTTCACTCCTTATAACAGTTGTAGACATGGCTTACCACCCAATACAGAGAACACAGAGGCCTTGCCTTTAAAAGACATGGTGACAATTTTCAATTCTACATTGTCTCTCGAATCCACTCACCAAATTGGTTTTAGAGATTGCGATAAAGATGGTAAGCCTCCACTTTGTATAGTTTCTGACACATTTATGGGATTTGCTAGTGAAGTTGCAAAAACTTGTGGAACTTTCAATGTGAGTTTCACTACTGCTGGTGCTTGGCACTGCAGCTATGTGTCAGTGTGGCTAAACCTCCCTCACTTATTGGCCAGTGATGGTGTTTTCAAAATGCCAGGATTTGATGATTCTTGCTGTTTTTTCTCTGTCAATCAACTTCATCCCTTCATGAAATCAGCAGATGGTAATGACCCTTGGTCTAAAGTGTTGAAATCTTTGTTATCACCTTCTTTGGATTCTTTAGGATTCTTGTGTAATAGTGCTGAGAAATTGAACCTGGGGGTAAGCAATCAAGAATCTGACAAAACTTCCTGTTTGGTGCATTGGACCTTTGCTTCCACAATGTATGCTTAAGAAAGGTGAAAAAGATGAAATCTTTGAACCAAGAATTGGAAAAGATCATGGATTGTCACCAGAAAAATGCATAGAATGGTTGAGCAAACACTCTCAAAGCTCTGTACTTTACATATCTTTTGGTTCACAGAACACAATCAGCACTTCTCAAATGATGGCATTGGCTTTGGGATTGGAAGAGATAGTGAAAGGCCATTCATTTTGGGTCATTAGGCCACCTATTGGATTTGACATAAAAAGGTGAGTTCGAATCTGAATGGCTGCCAAAAGGTTTCAAGAAGAATGGAAACTAGCAATAAAGGTCTAATAGTGAAATCTTGGGCACCCCAATTGCAAATCTTGAGTCATCCTTCAACTGGTGCATTCTTGACACACTGTGGATGGAATTCCAGTATTGGAGAGTTTGAGCCAAGGGTGCCTATCATTAGTTGGCCTTTGGCAGCTGAACCAAGCATTTAATTCAAAGATGTTAATGGAGGAAATGAGGGTTTGTGTTAGGTTAACTAAAGGGTATCAAAGTGATATTGAAAAAGAGCAAATGAAGAAAGTGGTAGACTAGTTTTGGGTAAAAGTGGAAAAGGAAAGAAATGAAGGAAAAGAGCTAATGAAATTGGGTTTGTGTATTAGAGCAGCTGTTAAAGAAGAGGGGGATTTTAAGGGTTCTTCTGTTAAAGCATTGGATGATTTCATATCTACACTACTTTGTAGAAGAAATATGTCATTTTAAGAAGGAAGTTGGATCAGTCTAAGGCTTTTTCAGTATATTAGATGCAGTTGATTGGTACTTTTAGGATAAAGAATTGTTCGTACTTGTGATACGTCACTGCTGTCTCCAGGTCGCGTGGAGGCTTGGGTGAGCGACGCCAGCACAACTTTTAATTGAGAACCCAGATTAGAAAGTAATAAAAATTAAAGCGTTTGATCCACAACAAGAATTTAAAAAAACTCCTACTAAACTTGAGTACTTTATGTTCTTTAAATCTCTCTTTGCAGCATCTCTTTCAAGCAGGATAGGGAAAAAGAAGATGCAGAATTTCCTGTTTTGTGCTGTAACAGTTTTTTCCAACTGTAGTTTCATTTCTATTTGACAGAAGGAGCCATTTGTCCATGGAATTCTTTGTCTTTTTTTTTTTTTTCAAAATAGTATTTGGTAATATTAGATTTATTTTTAAAAAAAATAAAATTAAGATGAGTTTCAAGTTTGAAAAAGTTTGATTTCGACCAGTTTTTCAAGTGAAAAAAGAGACTCAAGTCCTAATAGCCCCCCGCCAAATGGTGATTCTAGTAGTGAAAGAAGCTCATACCTAACTCGCTATACCTAACTAGCTATGCTTGGCGCCAATGATGGCAGCTACAAAGTCTGTTATTCGGTTAGCTATCTTCGTCATTACTTTTCGAGTTCAAGGGAATTTATTTCTCCTACAACTAGTGAAATAGATCTCCCATAAGAATCAATTTCTCCCATTTCAATTATTAGGCGTTTCGACATTCCAAATGCCACCCTCCTTTATTGTTCTAATTCATAGAATGTTGATTAAGTGAGACGTTTTAAGATGGATAAAAAATTATTTAAAAGGTGTAAAAAACCTCAAAAACACATAAAATGAATCGAATTGAGTACTTAATAAGCAATAAGCAATATGCACCCTTAACTTTGCAACATAACAAAGTTTAAGACATTTGCTTTTCAACTTACCATCATATTTCATGAAAATTGACTCACTTAGTGAGTACACTAGTATCCTTTTACAGAAAGATCTTTTCCTCACCCAAAAAACAAAAAAACAAAAATCCCATCATAGGATCTCTCAAAAAGACAAATTTACCTAGCTAAACAACACAACCTACAGGAATTCCGCTTCTGTATATCCTCTACCACAAATTTGTGATACAAAAATGTCCAAAAGCGGGCTGGATGTCGATAGTATAGAATCCTTGTAACAGTCCCTGAAGAATTTGTTATCTTTGTTCCTCTTCTTTCTCCTGTCAATAGCTGGTATTTCGTCATAAAGACATATCCGCAATGCACCGTCCAGTACTCGTTGGTGAAAGTAGTTCTTATACAAGTCCCAGAACTCATCTCTGCAAAATGGGATGTATTACCATGAGATCTCATAAATTGGTGACCAGAAATTGTAGGTAGGAAGGTTAAGGGAGACAGAGATTGCTGATTTGCTATTTATTTATATCTTCAGGAGTGCATCTTAGAACACGTTCTGAGGCCAACAATGGGAAATGAGCAAGTGAAGGATGAAGAAACACAGGCAGGTTGATCCAACACTTGAGACGCCATATACGGGTTTAAGTACTACTAATAACTGCTCAGACAAGTGTGTAATTAATTCACAGGAAACAGAATCGAACCTGACTTGAGGCAGTGTCAACAGTGAATAACCCTTAGGTGTCAGTTTTCATATCAGCACAATCACAGCTTAACGAGATATGCCAAGTGCCTCCATGTCTATCAACTTCTTAATCCTGTCACCAGTTTGAAAGAATCAATGAACCAATTTTTGATGGTAAACGAAAAGAGCTATAAGTGCAATCAGATTCTGGTTTCTTTGCAGAAATTTGATTTCCTTTCAACCATAATTTCACCATTTTATACAGTTTTTGTACATAATCAATCAAATAATTGTGCCGATCAAAAACTAATTGAGTTTGTCCATATCAATTCCATTTTTTACAGGTCTATTTCATTCGAATACAAAATAATTTTTCCTTTTGTAAATTAGTTTACTAAGGATATCTACAACTTATACTATTCACTGATCTACAAGTTTCTATTTAACCTAGAAAGACTGTTACTGAACACTATTCTAATGCAGTAACAATAACAATAAAATTTTAATCCAACGAGTTGGTATTGCTGATATAGATCATTCACTATCATCCTATAACACTTTCTTAGCTAAGTAAACATGATTCTGAGAGATTGCAGGTACTTGAGACAACTTCTCTCCGTGTATTTTTAGGTTTACCTAGGGTGTCAAATGGGCAGATTGGGCTGAATTTGGGCAGAGACCAAGCAGGATAAATCAATAAATTGGCAGGCTACTAACCTGCCCAAAAATTACTTGTACTGAAATGGCTTAGGCCATATTAGGCCTAAACTATTGGTCATCGACCGAAATCGCAAATTGGTGCATTTGGGAAACACCTTGAAACATCACCAAGTCATTTCAAGTGACGTTTTGTTTTATCTTCTGGGTATGCTCTTTGCACCCTCTCGTTGCAGTGATAATTTTTTATCTTTATCTACTCTTCTATGATGATGCATCCATATGAACATCTTCATTGAAATAACAAATCTTGCGGCTGCAAACAAGCTCCACATGAAATCATGCATGCTTGCAAGAGAATACAAGCGATTTTGAAACACCGTTGTGAATGAATTCATCATTCCTTAGATCATGAGGCTTCATCATCTTTGGGTATATATTCAAAAAAGTTTATAGAAAAAGTCACTTTAAATCAACTGAGCTTGTATATCAATAGTCATTTTCATTTCATCTACATGTCTCATTGTATTGTAGTTGCAAAAACAAACATAACAAATATCAATAGGAAAACACTTCAACATCACTGTGCAGTGTTCGTAAACAGTAATTTTGAAGTTGGTTGAAATGAGACCAACTTACAAGGAAATACTACACATACCTGCTTGGTGTCCCACTTTTTAATATTAACACGATTTCTTGAGAGAAGCAGCCTGTGATGAATAATAACAAAAATTATCCCTAGCATTTGATCCCAAAGTAAATAAAAAGGGAAGTAACCGGGAGAGGAGGGAAAGAGAGAAATATGGTTGTTTCATAACATAAGATCTAGTGGCGTTTGCATGTTTTTCTTATGTATGTATAGCTTGTTCTGAGTGGTTATGGAGAAAATCCATTAACTTACTGAGTGATGAACTCACCCTTCTCCATCTTGTTCTCCAGAAACTACAACTGATGGTGAGCCCAAATGTTGAGGAACATTGTGAGTTAGCTTTATGGTAGGCCTTCAATGTCACGGGGACTTTAGTATTTATTTTTACGTGAACTAGCTTTATGTATAAGACATTACCTTCTTAGAGTCATTTCATGTACTCACTGGGTCAGTCTAAAGTCTTCTTTAATATGGTTAAGTTTGGATATTAAGTCCACGTCGTTATAGTTTTAAGTATTCAGAATGTTTGAGGGCTTTACTTAAATATGACTATGTCATATTCTTTTATATACTATAAGGACTGTTAGAGACAGGGATACTTGTGTAGGTTAGGCTTGGAGGCTTAGCCTTTCCAGTCAGACCATGGATGGACCGTGACATAACCACTCTTGACCACTATTTCTAAACTCCCTTGCATCCTTTCTAGCTCCAAAGCAATCCTAAAATAGCATAAGTTTCATAGCATTTAAGTCCCATATTATACCATTTACACACACACATACACCCTCTTCTGGTGTTAAAGTGAAAGCGTAGAAAGTTATTTCCTAAATTAGTCAACGTTCGTTAGAGATTCAATGCTGGAAGTTTAAAACATTGTGCACCCGACACTTTCTCCTGCTTCATATTAACAAGTTGTATAAACCTTTTCTGTTTGTAGTACTTTTTATATCACATAACTTGTGACCTAAATAGTCATGCAGAGAGATAAAGCTTCTATACTACCCTTTTACTGCAATGCTAGTAATATGTGTTTTTTAAAAGATTTCTCTTTAGCTTTTGATGTGTTAGCAAGTTGAATTTACTAAACGGAATGGAAATACGGAAGCTGGACTGCAGTAGAGATTTTTTTTCTGTTACTTGTCAGGAAGATTAATTAATTAAATGAGAAAGAAAAGAATTGCAATACAAGAGACATATATTTAATCTTGTTTATGATGTGTTAAGAAGATGAACATGAATGAAAGGATGCATGAAAAGCAGAGAACTTTTTTGTCAATGATCCAAAATTTATACTTAAAGTTCATGAATCTTGCAAGTAGTATATGGAATTATTATATAAATACGAGTAGTATATGGATACCTGCTCCTCTATCTTCATATGCTTCGAAGCTTTGCAGCACGACATTCACTTGGCCAAGGCCGCAATTCTCTGCCAAAGCAAATTTATTTATAGGTCATACTAAGAGAATAACTATTGATAGTTGAGCTACATTACTCCGTGTATATCTAAATCAGAGTTTAGTTACATGATTAAGGTATGCATATGGAGCTACTCAAAGAAAGGGTAAGCTCCCACTCTAACAAAAGACACCAACCTGAGGAAAGGTCCAGCAGGCATAAAGGCAGATGGCTAATAACCAGAAGTGCAGGTTGCCCTGGGTTAATTTTCCCATCAAGCTCCTTTTTCACATAGAATCTCTTTCCAACGATGTTCCAAAAGCAACCTTCATATGGTCAGCCAATGCACTACTAATTTGAGCTTGATCAGGATTGAGTTCAAGCATGCATGTCTCTGTATCAATCAATGCGAAATAAGATTCATAGCAGTAGTTAGAAAGCTATTCATGTGTAGAAAAAGAATGAATGTATGATTTTAAATGCATCAAGTACTTGTGCTCCAAAATTATACTTCTCTGTCAAGGATCACGTTATTCCAACTAACTGCCGGAAACCTTTTTCTAGCCTAGAAACAAATAGTAAAACAACTACTACTACACCTCAATCCCGTGCTAGTTGGGGTCAGCCTTATGAATCCTCAATATCATAAATGCTCTTTTTGGGTCCATAAAATTTTAATACTTCGTACTCAAGGATTATCTAACACTAGGAGTTCTCTAATATACTCTAGTGCTTATTTCTAATATAGTAAGAGTCTTTTGGATTGGATCACTTGTCTACGGTTTTCAACTTCACTTGTTTTCTATCTTTTGCTAGATCCGCCTTGATTCCAGGAGATGTTCTAAATCTTTTGAGATGCTAAGAACTCGTGGTTCTCGGCAGAAACCATTGGCCATTTTATCTGCTTACTGGCAGTGCTTGAGAATTGTTTGTTATTTTGTTATATTACGGCGGCTATATAAGAAATTGTATACATGCCCTAATCGACTTATTCTCCTTGTTTTCATGTGACCAACTACTTCAGTAGTTACAGAAAACCATTACTACTTTCAATGTGATAGAAATCTAACTTATCTCAAAACAAGTGTGCAACATCTGCTCTTCCATTTAAACCTCAAATTTCCAGAAATTATTTAATTCACCAAACTCAAACCTCTGAGATTTCACCAATCTCGTATACAAAAATTTTAAGCATGCAACATAGCCATAATTTCCTCCAATAACGAAGTAGCTACTGAAATAATCATTATAAAGAAAAACCCAACTGCATAAGCTTAGTTAGTAGTGCAGAGGCACCATTTTAGCTACAGAAGCTTTGGCTCAAACTTTTTGTAAAGAAAATCTATCCAGAACCCAGTAAAGAAAAAGATTGTGGGGGGTTCCGAACCCACAAACTAAAAATCCTGGCATGGACTCTGGTACTAAAAGAACTTATAATGTGTTTGGTTCATAGGCAGAGCCACCTTGGGGAAGGATAACACCCACTTCGCCAGCAAATTGTAAACACAGAGGTTAAATGTTGGTTATTACAAGCGTATATTTAATTTTGCACACTCTTAACACAATTGAGAAAGAAATTTTACACACCCTTCGCCGAATTCCTGACTCTCCACTGATTTTGTTTAGGCATAAAACACAATGTAAATTTAATCCCAAACTTAATCTTGAAATATCTCAAGCTTATCACGCATATCAAACGACCCTTTAGGTATACCGAGTATGTTAGGAAAAAAACAAAAACCTGTAAAGGAATCGAGCTCGAGGGAAGAAAGCTGAACCCTGTTGGTCGATTGATACTGTTCATGGAAAAGCCAGCTGCTGTGCTGCTGTAGGGAATCGAACGAATCGTTTAACTGGTTGTCTTTAACTTTGCTTTTGGATTTCGCATTTTCAGTAGACTTCCCATTGCTGCTGCTGCTTCTCTTCTGCTTCAACTTTTCCTTCTTCTTCCTCACTTTTTTGGGTGCTAAGGAAATGGTTTCTTCTTCTTCTCCTCCTTGCCGCTACCCATTTTGTGTCTCTGTCAATTGGTACCCTTTGCTGAGTTTTGAAATACCGATACCGGAGCCGGAATATATAGCACTGATTCTGCCAATAATAATTTAAAATAGTATATATATAAGAATGGGTTAAAAAATAACTTGATTAACTATTGAAATTCTAACATACCATTAAATTGAGACGAAAGAAGTAATACGTTTGAAGGGTTAAACTTAAATATTTTTTGCAAAGAGGTGAAATAATGCATTTAGTCTAATATTTAACGAATTTGAATTAGGTGGTCAGCAGAATAAGTGATATATATGCGAGTCGATAATCCATCAAAACTTAAATAAATTAAATGAGTCATATTTTTATGAGTTAATTTCATCACCCCTAATCTCTTATGAATGAACTCAATGACATGACTTAGGGGTCATTTGGTGAGGTGTATAAGAATAATGTTAAATAGAGTTTATTAATAATGCTTGTATTAGTAATATTTGTATTAATTATGTTGATATTAGTTTATGTAAAAATTATTTTTATCCACTGTTTGATTTGTTGTATTAAAATAATATGCATTGCATAATTTCTAAAAAGAGTATATATATTTGTTTAAAATAAACGCAAAATATGACGAAAAGGTTTTGAGGAGACGGTGTGTATATCATGCTAATAATAATAATAAGACCCCTTGCATTATCGATATCATAGTTTGTCATATATTATTTTATACATAACATAATATCAAATAAAGTATATAACATTCCAAGTAGGTTGAAAAAGCATACAAAATAAAATATTAATAATATGTAAAATAAATACATAAAATATTTTGTAATATAGCCTACCAAACAATCCCTTATATTTATATATTTATCTTACTAAAATATGAAAAACTCAATGATGGAAAAGGGTTAAAATAAATTATTATTTTTGCTTTTTAAGAGGTAGGTAATTTCAAATATTATAAAATCATTAGGTTAACATCTTTATAAGCTATCACCCATTATTATTTTGTAGATTTCATATTTAAGTTATTAAGTGATTTATTACTCTCTTAAATTATAATTTACTTTAGATTAAAATCCTTTAGATTGAACATGTGACAAAATATTTGCGATAACTTGCGGAGAATGAAGTTTTAAGTGTTCATAGATTCACATAGTTCAAGTGAGTTACGCAAATACTTAATAATTTAAGTACAAAACTCACAATTATGATAGTTTGAGTTGCAAGTGACCACTCCAATCTTTTCACGTCTACGTCAGTCACTTGAATATTTTTTAACGAGATTTTGGAACATGATATTCACGTAGTATGTCATATTCTTACCAAGAGATATTCTAGTATGAGTTTATGATATTTCATGAGTTTTAAACACCTAATATTGTTTAGTCACGCGGAATAAAAAATAATAATTTCAAGATAAAATTTGAGATTAACTTTATCTTATATTTGATGCGAGATACTAGCTAATTTGAGATTATTTTATCCTACCATACGTACTATTATCTCATATAAAAAGTGAGATAGAATGTCCCATGAGATATCTTTGCTTATTTCATCTCACTTGTATGAATGATTGTTACCTATTATGTTGTATTACGTTATGTACATTAGTTTTCATCTGATGTTTGTTTTGATTGTTACATAATTTTTATTGTATCATATCATTAAAATTCATTATTACGTAAGAATAAAATGTGTCATTTTGTGTAACAATAGATTTGGTGCGATCACTAGTTACCTTATTATTATTTTTTATTTTTACGGTATTAGTTGTTTATTTTATTTTATTTTTACCCTTTTTTTTAATTATAATTCTATGTGTATAAATCTCTTCTTTGCGTATTTATTTTAATTGTTGATGTGTGATATTATGTATTACTGACAAAAGACTATACAATCTATCTAGATATTGTATTTAGAGTGAAGGACCGAAACTCATTTCAAACTATTCCGTATTTTGAGTTTTAGTACTCAAACTATTCGTTGTTTAAGTTTAATACTGACTATCCATAACAGCATGGAAGCATTACCTGCGATCGGATCAAGTGTGTGCCTTGAATCTCTCTCACCTACATGACATTTTATTTTTGCCATAAAAAAATTACCCTCATTGTTATAATAATAGCTAGAATTGTTGACTAATCTTTTTTTAAAAAAAAAGTTTCGCAACTTTAAAATCCAATCTAGTTCTTCATTTTTATTTCAAATTGCGAGATTTCTTCTTTTTCAAACTCTCCTCTTCTTCTTTATCTTTCTTCAATTTATTCTTCATTTTTTATTTTGAGGTTAGAGACAAACTTACATGAAATTATAAGGTCGAGTTACAAATCTACTATTCTATTTTAAGTGAAGTGATAAAAATTCCATGCGCACAAGGTATATAACTAAGGTAGTAAGTCTCTATGAAAATAACTAATCTATAATAAATCTCATAATATAAATAGATGCTCCAAAACTAATACGGCACAAGCTCAATTATAGAAATTCTTTTAATTCAAAAATTGTAGTATTTAACTCAAATTATGAATTAATATAAAATTAAGTTCTATAGGCAAAAATGTTCCAACATGTGCAGATGCTAAACAAATGAAACGACACCAAACAAAAATAAGCATAAATTCTTGTACCTAAATTGAGAACTAGTCCCAAAAAAAAAATATCGAAAAGTATCTTATTTATTGTGTAAGCAGAAAAAATAAATAAATTATGTAATAAGGAGTATGGTGCACATTATGAACACAATGTATTGACCAAATGAAGGTAATTTGAGCACCAAATCTTGATACCCAATAAGATGTGCAGTCTGCAAGCCAAATCACCACTATGCTTTAAATGTGCAATACCACAAGCGATGAAAATCTGAAGGCCCATAATGCCTGTATGCATTTGCGGAATGAAATTGGGCGGGTAATGGACAAAATCCGCCACGTGGCGTAATCTTATTACCGGTGAATGGGCGCCAGGGATTCCCGATTCCTTACAGAAAAGGATGTTGGTGCATATATCATATCACAAATACGACGGTCGTAAAGATAATGCAAACACTATATTGGAGCATGTGTATTTTAGAAAATGATTTAAATAAGTGAAACAAGAAAGATGAGGAAGATTGAGGCACTTAGACAAAATAAAAATACTTTATAAACTTGGAGAAGGAGATCAAAGGAGGAAAAAGCGTGGCCAGGGAGGAGTTGAAAGGATAGCTGAGATCTTTCATGAGGTATAAGAAGAGCTGAAGGCAAAAATTGATAGTGTAATAATAATTTATTTTTATTTTTTATGGTAGAATTTGTATACCGTGAGTTCCACATGAAATATTTTTAAAATAAAATAGTGAATGCAGGAGTCACGCAAAAATATAATTGACAAGGTATGTTGTTGTATCTTGTAGTGGTGATATTTGAGATCTCTTAAACTCAAAAACAGAGATAGTTTGAATGGGTTTTGGACAGCACCTACTCTAAAATTTATTATTCACGGTGCCGCCTGAATTTTTTAAAAAATAAAATAGCGAGCGCAAGTCACACAATAAATATAAATGACAAGGTATGCTTCTATAATCAGGTGTGATAATTGAGGTATTAAACTCAAATAATAAATAGTTCAAATACTAAATTCCAAAAAATAGTACTCCTCTGTTCTATTTTAATTGTTGGGATAAGATTTGCATATCCATTTAGAAAAAATTAATAAAGATGGTAATTTGATTAAATTATAATTCCTATTAATTTTTAAAAAAAATATCTAATAATAATAATCCTTTTTGCATTTTAGAATGACTCTTAATTGGAAAAATATGATCAATTATTTTTTGAATTTTGATACTAGCAAGTGTTTTGAAATAATAATTTTTAATATATGTTTCAACGATTAAAATATAACGGAGGTAATAGTGAATTTTTTAATTTTTAGTTAGTTCATGAAACAATATTTAACAACCATCCAAACAGAGTATAAAAGAACTGAAGCATTTATCACACTTGAAAGCAGAGTAGTTTCGGAGAAATGTTATGGAAGTTGACGGAGGAATCACTTTCCCCTGACGACAATTCTCAAAGCATTTAATGTACGCACACTTTATAGCTCTACAATCAATCCAATGGCTTCCACTTCCCGACGGAATCATATTCTTTCCTTTCCTTATCTCCTTTAACCCCTCACAAGTCTTTGTTGTCAGCAGACGACGAAGACTTGTTAGTCGTGGTGGTAGTAACATTTTATAGGGCCCTCAAATTCCAGAAAATTCCACTCGAATGAGAAAAAATGGGTAGCATTTTCAGTTACCCATTTCGTAAAAAGGAGTTCAAAGTGATAATTGCAGTTCTTCTTCTTCTTCTTCTTCTTACCTGCCAGGAGAACGAGGAGTCAGGATCTTTCTTCTTTTGAATCCTCTGCAATTAGTGATAATTTTAGGTCTATTCCGGTGAGAGATTCGTCTTCCGATTCGGGTCCTGTGAATGCGAAGAGGGTTTCAACTAAATTACAGCAAAAGGAAAAGGACGAGATGAGGCAGAATAAGAAGAGCAAGTATTACTATATTCCTGATAATTTCTCATCCCTTGATCAGGTTTGTTCTTCTTCCTCTTTCATCTTCTGTTGTGTTATACTGTTTGCAAACACCATTAGTGCATTAGTGGGGGAGCCCTTAAAGTACATACTACTACCTTGATATTGTTTTAATTAGTGGCATTTCACTAGATATGGAGCAATGGTAAAGTCGGCTCCGTGTAGCTTATATGACATTGCTTGAGGTGCAACCCTTCCATACACTGCTAGCCTTGGGATGCCTTTGTGCACCGACTGTCATTTTATTTGACTAGATATGGAGTTTTAAAAACATAAATAATTTTTTGGCACAAAACAAAAATATCTAATAACTTGTTTTCATTAAAACTTCATCAATTTCTATACCTATTAGAGCATGTCATTTGATTTCAAAATGAAAATTTTAAAAGTTAAAAGGGATTATTTTTCCTTTATTACCTAGTGTTGGGGCTAGCTTGCGTGCAGCTCGATTAATTCTACGGGTATGTGCTACCTCTCACAAGCAACAGGTACCTAAGAGGTAACTGTGTCCCCCAAAGCCCAGACAGATGAAGAAACCACTTGATGTTTTTGTCGCCGAATTTGAACTTCAGACCTAATAGTTCTCCTCGCACACTTAAAATGTATTATTTTTTTTAAAAGACATGAAACATGGAATAAAAAGAGGCAGTAATAAGTTGGCAACTTCTCTCTAAACTCATTATTTTGCATTAATAGAATTTTTAAAGATTTGATAGTTTATTAGAAACTCATCTCTCTTGATGGAGAAATGCTAATGTACCATGCACATGATTATATCTCTATAAACCTATAGTGTATGGAGCTTTTTATGCAATGTATTTGCTTGATGTAAAGCTTCGATAGTTGAAACAATTGGTCAAAGGGTCAAAATTGTTGGTTAAGGATGAAACTAAGCACATTCATTATGCTTCTACAGATTTATTTAGACAGGTAAGATGAGCAAGAATAGGGGTATTAGGTGATCTCACATAGAATTTATGTGTAGCTTCCTTTTTCTATAAATTATTAGATAAATCTTTTGACACCTCTCATGATTATGAAAAATCACATTTATCAAAAACATGTTGATCGCTGCATTAGAAAGATGGAAGTCCATGGAAGTGCTACTCAGCACTACCTTACATAATTTAACAACAAAGGGCCTGTGGATATCCAGTTTAGCTGTTTGCATTTATATTGGAGTACATTTAAGAAAATTTCATCTAGGTAGATGATGCTCCTAGTTAAATCCCTTTATAGGTTTCTTACTACCAGGAAAATCACCAATCCACATCTTATTAAACTTAGGTTTGCATTTCTGTTGTTACTGAAGATGTTAATTTCTTATTAGTACACCTGCTTTACTTTTCTGGAAGAGTAGGTCATTTTGTAATAATCCCATTTAAGGAGGTGCATATCTGTTGAGACATCGTTAAAATGCACCTGAGACTGTTACATTATTGCTTCCTAACATTGACGTGATGGAAATATAGTTTATACCCAGATAGAAAGAAATTTCACCTCTACATTTACTTTTTATTTTGTTGTGATAAGTACAGCTCTACATTTATAAAGAAAGAAAAATTTCAGGACGGATTCTACACCTCTAAAACAAAATTATTTGTATACTAGAGAGCCCGGACTGACAAAGGGTTATGAGGCTATGTTGCCTCGGACTTTTCAAAAATGTCGACGGGTGCTTGTCGGATCCTTCAAAACAAGTGCATTTTTGAAGGATCCAGCAGAATGCGACATCATTTTTGAGAGTCCGAGCAACATAGTTATAGGGTACTTAAGAGGATAAAAGTTACATTATAGACACACATTCAAATGCCAACTTTTGTTCTAGAGAAGGATGTATTGTTTGTGATCCATGTGCTTCTAATAAGGAGACCACTAATTAGGAAGATGAATGAAGCCCCTGAGTCTCAATTGCTCACTGGTCAAACTGAAAAATTATGTATGAAGATTACATATTTACTTGCACAGAAGATGTTCCAAATACATACTGCTTTCTTCTTTTTATATATATATATATTTTTGGGAGGACGGGAGTTGATATGACACAAAAGAACATCCCAAAGAAGTCGAATTACTTCCTTTAGGAATAACGGTGTTTGGGAGGATGCAATCTAATGATTGTTTTACAATTGCTGAGTTGTAGAGTACAATTTACAGCAGTATAAAGCTCATGGCAACAATAGGCTTCTGTATATTCAGTGCAAATTCAAAAAATGTCAAAAGACTAAATCAGGAAGGTCAATAGCGTTTCATCAAATTATCTATTAAACTGGCAGCTGTTTACTGTTAGGAGTGTCCCTTTATTAATATATTGTTGCTGCATTAAGTAAATCTAACATTTCATTTATTATAGACACAAATTTATAATAACATCCTAGAGGCGTGGATGATCCATAATCTGCCCTAAACTAGAAGATAGCATGTCTTTGAAAGCTTTCTTTTTCTTACATGCATTTGAATCACCACTTCACTTTCCAGGTCACTGTAGCCGCAGGGGAATCAGGGTTGAGTCATCAAATTTGATTATTGGGATAGATTTCACGAAAAGTAACGAATGGACAGGTTAGTGGAGCAGTTGAGTTACTTGTCAATTGAGTACAAAACCCCAGGTGAATGTGTTGTGACCATTAAAATTTAGCTTCTCCTGATGTTTGTGGCAATGGCAAACAACTTGTGCCAAGTCTAATACCCGAGTAAATACAATGAAAGTTGGTTGTCAGCTTTCATCATAGTTTTTGCTAGTTCACCAGTTCGACTGTACTGTTTTTAACTTTTTTTTTTTTTGGATTGTTTATGCTGAAGGTAAAATTATTATTTTTTATTTCTGAAGGTAAAGTTTCATTCAACAACAAGAGCTTGCATGCAATAGGCAACTCACTCAATCCATATGAGAAAGCCATATCTATCATTGGAAAGACATTGTCTCCGTTTGATGAAGACAATTTAATTCCTTGTTTTGGGTTTGGTGATGGTAGGTTCCATTCCCCGAAATTTCTGCTTGCAGACAATGCTTCTCTGCAGTTGGCATTCACTATCATGTTTGTCTTTTTGATCTTCTCTTGGCCTTTTGTTTTGCCTTCAAACTCATTTTTTTTATTTAAATTTTTGGGTTCTAGTGACCACGCATGATCAAGACGTGAGTTCAGCTTTCACAGTGATCCACTCTCCTTGCCATGGCTTTGAAGAGAAGTCCTAGCATGCTGGAAAATAGTTCCAAATCTGCTGTTATCTGCATCCTTCTATTCTAATTTGCAAAGTTATGCAAATCACTTCCTTCATTTCTCCTTTTCTTTTTAACATAGCAATCTTCTTTTAAAGAATTGTCTAAACCATGTCAATGGGATCGTCGATTATGTCCTTTTATGTTCAGATAACATCATATGGACCAGTAGTAGATGCTGCAGTAGATATAGTGGAGAGAACTGGTGGACAATACCATGTGTTGGTTATCATCGCTGATGGCCAGGTTCGTAATGCTTCTCTCTCTCTCTCCCTCCTCTAATAAATAAAACTCACCCGCATGCATAAACATACAGACACTCACTTCTCAGTGTAAATTGTTGACACTTTCTCTTGTCCTGTAGGTTACCAGGAGTGTCAATACCAGTGATTTGGAACTCAGCCCACCAAGAAGAAAACACAATTAAATCTATCGTTACTGCAGGTATAATGGAATAGATGTATTTTTTACTGCAATTGACCCCTATTTCTTGCTGTAATTCATTCTCAAACCAGTCAGTGCAGATCAGTCAGGTTGCCTTGGGCTGTCCAAACCTTCACCTTTATAAAATATGAGGTTACCTGATGGAACAGTGTGTTGTGAAGTAATAACAATAAACCATGACGTGTAGGACAATAGTTGTTGTTGCATGTTCTGGAGCAAAGTAAAATATTTGATCTTGGCAAGAGACATCCTATAAGCACTAATAGAAAGTGTTTTGTGGACACTATCCTAAAATGTTTCTGATAAACTCCTTTCTAACTTCAGCTTGCCACTAGTTTCATCTGTATGTTATCTCTGGTGCTCCATTTCACCCAGTGAGCCATGGCTTTTTATGGTCATAGAGGTTAATGCAACTTGAAAATGTGCCAAAACAGGTCCTCTAGAGAGTAGAAAAGGTCATTTTCCTTGATTTTATGAGCATTTGCCTTTGAGGATTCTCATTAATAATGACACAGCTTGCTATTTGGAAACTGGTTTAGGAGATTTGGTTAGAGATTTACTCTTGATCAGGTTTCGTCTTGTTCTAATCGGAGATTAACTACTAATAGCTAAGCAGATAAGGCCAGTGCCTAAGCTAAATGCTCTGCCTTCCTCGAGTACGTTTTTTTAACTCTTTCTCTTTGTGATTGACTCCAATGTGCATTGTAGTAGCAAAATCATCTGATGGATGAGTTAGTATTGAGTAAGATATTTCTATCTTTGGCAAATTTCTAGTATAAATTAAACTGACAAGCATTTAGAATTTGTTCTCAGCATTTTCCATCTCAAAGTACATTTTCTTAAGTTCCTGAGTTCCAAATGTTATCTACATTTCTAAGTAACACAAAGTTAGATCCACTTTCTTTTTGGCTACGATTTTCTTATATAATTTTTCCTCTAACACAGTATATATTAGAGAACTCATTTTTAAATTCTTCTTTTAAAAAATGCTGCAAATCACAATTGTTCATTTCTTTCTCTCGACTCCTGAGTACTTCGATCAATTCAATTCTTTCTCTTGAGTACTTTGATTTGATCAATTTTTTGTGAACAATGTATATCATTTGACAATGAATAGTTCAGATGGAATTGGATTTCCTGATAAATCTGAATCTTAGATCTCTTTTTATTTACTCAACACATCGTAGTAGCAAAAATTGTTAGCCCTAATAGATGAGTTAGTTTTGAGTTAGATATATTCTGTCTTTTATTAAAAGAATTATTTACAAAAAATAAAAAAAAAAATTCTCAAGCATCTAGCATTTGTTCCCAGCATGTATCCTCTCTCTATTTGTTTCTTGTTGGAGTTGGTGATGGACCTTGGGAAGACATGCAAAAATTTGATGACCGGATACCTGCTCGTAGAGTTTTGACAATTTTCAGGTATAATTCTAGTAGACTTTTCAAGTTACAGATGGAATCTGCAATTGAAGCAGACATTAGATTTTACAATCATTTTTTATGTGCAGTTTGTGAATTTTACTGCTATCATGAAAAAACATACAACTGATTCAGAAAAAGAGCTGCATTTGCTCTTGCTGCTCTCATGGAGATCCCTATCAATAAAGCAGCTAGAGAACTTGGTCTGCTTGGGTATGGAGCACATTACTAGCTTTACTATTGCCACCTCACATCAATTTATGCATGTTATTGAACAAAATGCCTTATATGATGAATTAGCCTCTTTTTCCCTTAGTTTAAGTCCTAAAAAATGTGATCTTAAACCATAGAAAATGGGGAAATCATATTATGATTAGTTGATTTCCCGAACTTTCACCTTGTTCATGGTGGTTTAGTATCTCACCTTGTATTCTCCTTCCCTTTTCTCCTTTCCCTCCTCCCTATGTATAATAAAAAAACAAAAATAATGTTAAAAACCACAGAACACTAAAGAGAAAAAACATAAAATACCAACTCATTACTAAGTAAAACTAAAAAGTAAACAGTAGTGTTTTTCGTTAAAGTGTTTGACTACAGTTAAGATGATAAAAGAAGTTAAAATATGTAATAGTAGCAAATTTATAATGCTATAAGTCAATAACTTTGTGTTTAGCTCTTAAAAACTTTTAATATAAAAGTCATTGGTGAATATGTGAGAAATGAAACTTTGCTGCAATATCACTGGTGCTCTTGAAATTAATCCTTACAGTCAATTCCTATCTTGGTTGTACTTGTAACTTATCTTGAAATTTTATTGTATAGAAAAAAAGAACAGAGTAGGTGAAGAAGGTAGTTCCAAGGCCACCACCAATTCCTTACCGTCACCCCATGGCAATCCCAAGTCAAGATCAAAGCAGTCTTTCAGGATCTGCGCAAAATGAACACAATCAAGTAAGGCCTTAAATATTTCTTGGTTTTGAATATATATATATACATATTATAACCTTACTGGGTCATTTGATATGAGGGATAAGAGATAATAATACGGGATAAAATGCAGGATATTGTATTCTGTATTTGGTTAGGGATTAGTTAGTCAATGATTATTTATCTCACCATTTGCACTACAATGATAGGATGATGAAATAATTAATCCCATGGGATATCACAATCGATGTGATAACTTTGTCTATCCCATCCCACCAACCAAAACCTTATAGTGTTTGAACCAATTGATCTCCTATTTTTCTTGTTCAAAATGAAGGTTTGCCCAGTTTGTCTAACTGGTAGGATATAGCTTTTTTTGGTTGTGGACACATGGTGAGTTCCTTTTATCTACCTTCACTTTATAGGATAATTTTTCCTTTCTCTTACTTTCTTTCTCGGATGATCCACTCAACTAGTCATTATTATCTCAATAAAGTCACCTTTCTTCTTGATACCAATCTTCTTATTCGAAAGTGACATGAGATAATAAGCTGACATGAATTGAATGACATCTGAGAAATCAACTCTTCATTTATCACGGTTTTGGCCAGATTGATAAATTCATTGGAATGCAGACCTGCAGAGAATGTGGTCCAAAATTATCAGATTGTCCCATTTGTCGTCAAGCTGATAACTAATCGTATCCGGTTATACACTTGAAATTGCAACCTCAATGACAGGAGTATGTAAATACATGTGTATATTTTCTCGAAATTTAATTTTGTATACATCGACAATGTAAAGAATTTTTACACTAAACGAGGTAACTATAATTTTAAAGTGAAATCCTACTTCTGCTGGAAGGTTCTCTCTTTTGGTGATACTTGGTAATTAGCAAAACTTTTTTTTTTCGGTTGTTGGTATATATAAGTTAAACTCTGTTATCTTGTATGCAATTAAGTACTCAAAAATATGTTTACTATTGTATAGTTTGTGCTGGAATAGCATTAATATTAACAGAATCGTCAGTAGGTACTTTTGCGAGTTTCAATTTGTTTGTCTTATTTTTCTTTTAGTTTGTTTAAAAATTATTTTTGTAATAGCAACATAATATATCTGTTAAATGAGTCTCGTAAGTGAAGTGCAGGTAGGATAGAGTAGCGAATCTTACTTGCTCTACTTCAGAAGTGGAGATGTTTTACGATAGATTATCGGCTCAACGAAAATAATTTAAAAAGCAATCTAAAAAGTAATGAAAGTACAAAAAATAACAAATAATAACCGAAACAAACTAGATTAAAAGATATTTTTGATATGTTTATATATCTTTAGTTTAAGATCTCAAGACTCAAATCTGCTGCTTTTAAACTCATGTCGAATTAAAATCGGACAAATAAGGCGAAAATGGTTGAAATGTTATATATATATTTTAAAAATAATTGAAACATCAACCAAATTTATTTGGTTCATTAACACCCTAAGCTATATAAGTTTCATTAATAAAAATATGTAGAAACTGAGTTTCTTGATAAAATTAGACACTTCAATGTGGGTATTGAATATTCCCTGAAAAAATAATATAAATTTTATGGAATCGCCGTCTGTGGGGATCAGACGACCACGTGGTTAAAAGCCACGCTCTACCCGCTTCGACTAGACGGCTTCACATTGGATTTAATACACATTATATATTATTAAAAAGGACGACATACATCTAAGGTTTAGATTGCTTCCATTACTGACCAGAGAAAGACACAAATTCTCCATTAGGTGCTTCAACTGCGGTATAAGTGAGAGGAGCTGGTACGGAAAAACCTTCTGCCGCTAAGGTTGAGGAAATGGTGAATTGAGGTAGAGTAGGGGGCAGGGGGTGAGGTTTGTTTCATTGTTTATTTAATACTCATTTGAAGTCCGACTAAATTCAGATCATACATTGCGGGGCTTATTTTGGAGGCAATGCTCTGCAAAAATTTTTATTTTAAAGTTTAATTTTAATTAAATTACATGTTTTTTTTGTTTTTTTAATTTTATATTTTTATTCATACTTTAAAAGTTTGTTTTGCAAATTCCATTTAAATTTACCCAATTAATTTGTAAGTTTTCATTTTTTTTTCTTTAAGAAAGAGAAAAAGAATGTATACTAAAAAAAATTTAAGATAATATAGAAATTCTTTCTGGTTTCTTATTGATGTGATCATGTTTGTCTGAATATGGAATTTAAGAAAAAAAATAAAAATTCTCATATTAAGAACTAAATGAAAACTTTAAAAGTTGATAAATTTGAATTTAAGATTTAATAATTAAAAATATATCATTTTCTTTAAAAAAAATAAAAATAAAAGAAGAAGAGAAAGTGACAACATTGATGCCACCTTCCAAAACCGAAAGCAAAGCTCAATTTCATAAACAAAACGGCAAATCAATCATTTACAATCTAGCCTATAATTTTATTATTCTTGAAAAATGCTCATATACAATATGAGTGATTGTAAACAACAGCGACAGATATAATGGAACTGTAATTTTACAGTGAATCGAAAAGAATGAGGTGTGTATGCCCGACCTTGCTCTTATTTTACGTAATTGGAAACATTTCCGATAGACCCTCGTCAGGAAACGTTGATATTAGCAAACAAATACTTCCATACATACTCTCTTTCATCTAGCAGTATCACTCAATGTCCTTCCTTTAGTTTCAGAAGCAAACACAACACAAACAATCCACAAGTGGCCTTACAAATCCCAAAAACTCCATAAGAAAACCACCTATTTGTCCTCCCGAAAGCTACTAACATTGGACTAATTGCACCACCAAGAACCAGTAGCATCTCCACCAATGACACTGCTGAATTTCTACACATGTTGGGGCAACTCCACGGTGTAATCAACAACACATTGAAACTAGTACATGCACTAAAATGTAAGAGGCAAGTTCAAACCCCATTTGTAACTCTTTGAAATCATCATTTTCACTATTACACCTTCTATCTACAAGTCCACTTAGCATGGCGAATCCCCAATAGTGATTTTCTACAGTTAGTTTTAATTAGGAGAGTATCTATCACCATGGATTGCTGGCAATTCTGATAATTGCATTAAGGTAACGACATAAGAAGTATAGATTGAAGAGGTATTTCCAACTAATGGCATATAATATACTGTTCTATGCAAACCAATCAACATAACGATAAATTAGTCTAAAAACCCAAATTTTTTCTATAACATCTTGATAGCAGTGAAGGCTTTGGTTGTCGACACAAATAAGCGTTCTGTCATTAAGAAAGGCAGGAATGGGTTACTATATATGAGATAAAAGTTTCTTATCGTTACCCCAACTGTACCTAACTATGTATGTAACCAAATTAAACTCAAATATGATACTTTTAAGCGTACACAAAAAAAAAAAAAAAACTTAAAAAGAAATAGAATGGGGGAATTTGTTTGAACAAATTAATTAAGAAGTGCTCTCTCCATTTCATTCATTTATCTTATTTTATTTCATTTGCGGTTTAAGAAAATAAAGAAGAAGATTTACAGAATCTTATAATCTTAAGCTAAAGATGCATATAACATAATGTACCAAATGTCTTTTGAAACTTGTGATTCTAAATATGCCATGTAGGATATTACGTTTAAGAGCTACTATGTCTGGGTATGCGACACGCTTTCTTTTTAGATCGAGTCCCCACAAAAACGATGACGCATTTACTTATTTGATAAATATTTAATTATACTATCAACATTCTATGGGTCCCACTTATTTGGTAAAGTCCATAAAGGTATACTTTTCTATTTAAAAATTCATTTAAAAGTGATGCAGCGAAAAATTGCTGGCGTCTTCCTATATTTAGTTAAACTCAGTTTTTAGTTAAAAATTTGCATCATGTAAATTGGGACAAAGAGAGTACTAAATATAGAAAGCGACATTTCTTTGCAAAAGACTAAAAAGAAAAGTAAGACAAACAGGTGAAAGCAGTCAGGCTAGCTAGGGAGATAGTAACTACCTTATGTTCTTGATTATCTTCAAATTCTAAGAAGGATCAAAAGCTCAAAGTCAAGCTACTCCTTGTTGTCATACTCTTCAAAGTTGAGACAAATTCTTCTTTGTTCCCTCTTACATAAAGCCATCTTGGTGATTCATAGACAAAAAAATGTACAAAATTGGTACAGATTGTTGGAAGACAAGTCCACAAATACAACAACCTCCATGAACACTCCTCCACCTTATATTATTCACAAAAGCAATAAGTGGCAATGAAAACCAATGATGAAACAAACAAAACCAATCACACCAACTTGTCCACGCCATTGATTTCCTACTAACTCTGTTGACAAAACAAGTGCACATGTCCCAATAGTTGCCCTCCCAAATCCACTCAAAAACCTTAAAATTGAATACATCCAAATGTTTGTGGACATTGATGTTCATGACTCCAGTAATTGACATGACAGACAGCGTAGCACCAACATGTTTTCGACCAAGTTTTGTGTCCGCTAACGTGGATGCAGAAATAAACCTCCGATAAGACAACCCTAGAAGAACGAAGACGCTGGAAGACCGGTAGGGAACTGAACTCGCACCTAATGCTGACCATTCTTTAATAGCCGGCGTGTCGGTGAACACACTAATAAATGTTTGTTGAGCATCGAAAACCCATGATAGGGATACGAGGGTGGCTTGTAACAATTGTGCCCATCAAATTCACCAATGCATTTCTATCGTTTCATCCAATGTTTTCAGTACCTTTTTTCGATATAATAATAATGGTTGGGATGATTGGTCACTCATTTTTTTATTTGGAATTTGTGTATAAAATGAAAGTGTGTGTGGGAGATTTTGAGTACCTTGAAAGAAAGTTTATATATAGGGAGAGAGTGTGAAGGGTAAACTCGGTTTGTCGAGTTTTATACCTAAGTATCAAGTGTGTAGCTTTTATTTGAACTATTATATATCAAATGTTTGTTGAACACACCTCAATACATTTAGCATTACATTTTCTACGCGAGTATTGGTAGAAAAAGAGAACAACTAATAGTTAGATGTGTTCGGTAAACATTCACAATTAAAGATCGTCCTTTATTTTTAGAATTGAAAAATGTTAAAATTAGTTATTCATGAGATATTTTGATTGAATCGGCGGGAAAAGAAAAAATAATAGTGTTTTCACATAGAAAAATCATGAAGCTTTCCGTTATGCCGGTGATGTCTGTTTCTACCATGTGTTTTTGTTGGTGATTTAGTGAGAAAATCATATTTTATAATATAAATTTTTTATTGTTTGCGGTAAGAAAAACCTCTGTTTTTAGTAGTAATTTGATGATATAATTCATGTAGGTAAAAATGAACATGATCATGCGGATAAAAACTCAAAAAATTCAAATTCTTCAAATATATTTTTGATCATTAACTCATATATATATATATATGGAATAATTTTTTAAAAACGCTATGACATGACAAGAACTAGTTGCATTTTGGTTTTATTTTATTAAGTGGGTCACATTGTTGTCAAGTGGATTCACTTGCTTAATTATTTTTTTACTTATTTTAATTTAATTGGATTTCAAGTTGTTGCTTTACTAGCTAATTTTGGTTTAATTTTGTTTCTTCAGTTACTCAATATTAAAAATTTACCCATTCTGACTAAGGCCCCAAATTCGCAAGATATATAAAAAAATTATTAATTTTTTATTTTATTGCTTCATTTTTAGAATCCAAATCCAGAAGAAAATCTTACTATTCAACGACATGTTAATTACGATAGTAAAATCTTAGGAAATCATTTAATTTATCTTATTAGAATTCATTTTTTACGAATTAGGAAAGACGGATAGCTAGAGCGAAAGTCCATAAATCAGTAGGAATTTATGCGAAACTTGCGTTAGGCAAATTTCATATTTTTCAATTTATTTGTCTTATTTTTCAATTTATTTGTCTTGATAAAAATTATATCAAGACTTCTTTTTAAGTAAAAATTTAAAAAAGGACAAAATCTTTTATGTCCCACAAGTTAGGCTATTGGACCATCAACAAGTTGTGTTATTATGATTTGCTGGTATTTCCACATTTAATATTCTTGATGGAACATATCTTATGTGTAAATGACAACCATCTCATCTCATTATATATTATATATGCGAAAATTACGATCTATGTCTTTTCGGAGAAAATATAACAATTTATGTTTATATGATATAAAAAAATTAAAAAAATTAAAAAAATTAAAAAAATTAAAAATATTTTTAATATAAAATTAATATATAATTTATAATATTTTATTTTATATATGTAGATTGATTTTAATTTAATTAATTAATTATTACACATTCATATATTCATTGTTCTCTAAAAAAGAACACGTAATTGATGTATTCAATGGGGGACAAGATGCATGTTCTATCATTTTAAAACTCTAAGCATAATTATTACTATATCTCATTTATTATGATAATAATTAAAAAAAAATTGATATAAAGTTATAAATTATTATTTAATTTTTTAAATTGAATAAATAAAAATATATATCTATTTTTAATATGGTGGACAAGTAAAGTAGATGAATGGAGTATTTTGTCCTTGGGTATTTCGAACTATGGACTCATTCATATACGTGATTGATACTTTCTCGTTTATTTTTAACACATCAAATATGAAATTAGTGAAATTTGATAAGTATTGGGGTTTGGAGAGAGTGACTACATATAATTTGATGCTGCGCCTGAAGATAGAGACTATTTTTGATAGTCGTTTTGACTCAAGTAAAATATCTCAAAATGATCATGTATGTAAAAGAAAATATAGCGTCGGAAGAATCTAAAGAAGAGTAGTAGAAATAACAAATAATAGGATAGCTGAAGCAAAGGAAACAACACGTAATATTAAGATCGAAGAAAAAATGGCAGGGAGGTAATATAACGAGAATTGATAAAGGAGGCCAGAAACTGATAAATTTCACCTCTTGTGCCTCTGCCATGTATGCTCCCATATCTTTCTATATATCCACCGTCATATCGTTGGTAAGATGCGGTTGGAGTCATATCTAATCCGCCTGCAATCACCTCTCCTAAGCTTTTGGCCTTCCTCTACGTCTCTTTATACGATATAGATAGCTTTTTCTTATATTAAAAATAAATATCTTTTTAAAAATATTCAAAATAGAATTTTTTATAATAATATTAAAAAATTTAATATTTAATTTTAAATTTATTTTATTTTCTATAATTATTATTATATTGAAAGAGTTGAGTATATATTTGCAATTATTTTATATATTTATTTCAGATCCATTGATTCTAAATTTTAAATGTTGTTTTAAGATTGGTACATATGATTGTATCTCACGATGTCAAATAATTAAAGAATCATTGGCTATTGATTATTGACTGCAAAATTGGACTCTTGCGTAACATTACCTTTTTACTTTTGTTTTTTTTTTTAATTTTTAAATTTCAGAATTTGAGGTTTATAAATTTTTTATCACGTTTTTAAATTGATATTTTTTTATTAAAAACTAAAAAAAAAGCTAAAATTTTAAAAATTAAATTTAATTTAATATAATTTAATATTTCTTTTTTTCAATTATGCCCTTATTTAATATTACGTTAAAAGTTATAATTTATAATGTTTTTAGATAATAATAATAATATTCAAAAATTTATTTACTTTATTAAATTCAAGGTTCAAATTAATTGCGTGTTACGGACTTTTTCCAAAATCTGTTTATTTTTAAAATGTTTTTTTAATCTGAATTATTTTTCAAAATATACATTTGGAAGTAGCAATTTGTATTTGACTAATCAATTAGAAAAAAAAACCACTTTCTGCCAATTTTAAAACAATATTTTAGGCTTGACTACTGTTTCAAAAGTGTTTTTCAAAAAAAAAAAAAATTTATCCTATTATTCCAAAATACTTATTTATTTTTTAAAAGCTTAATTAAATATCTTAATATTTTAATTTTTATAAATTTAATTGAATAAATTATAAAACGCACGGAGAAAGTATACAAATATGACTCCGCATATATTTCTCCCATATATACCATAGTTTTGATGAAACACTAGGATTGAGTTGTATATTTGTCCTTTTGTTTTGTTGGCTGAGATTCTTGGTCATTTGATTTGGAATAAATTAGTCGAATTGCGCTGCCAATTAATACACTTTCTTTTAGACACAGCAATTATTTTAATTAAAAAATAAAAAAGAGAGGCGGGGGAGAAGAATGAATTTTGCGTACAATTTGAATTCTTAAAAACTAATGCATAAGATGAAAATTGTCCGAGGAGATTAAATCTTTCATTCCTTGTTGATGAGGGACACTCGATAGCAATTCATATTTAACAAAAGAGACTAGAAACCATAACATTTACATTGAGGATAATTTGGAAACCTCCTTTTAGGTTTCGGTTCATAACATTAATGTACGTATCTTGTGATTTACGATATTAATATTACATTTATTTACTTTTTTTTAAGAACAATTTATTTTGTAATAGTTATTTTAATCTATTATCATTATTAGTGTATAAACTTGCAGTTCGACTAATTTATACTTACTAATATAGAATTTTGTTTAATTAATTTGTAATATTTTTCTAATAAAATGATCTTCAAGAACAAAAAACTTAGAGAAAAAGATGGCTTGCAGAAGTACTACTTTAAGACTTTTTAAAGTATCGGGATCGAAATTCACGTAGTTTAAATCTCGAAAAATAGAAAATGACACATAATTTAGGACGGTATGAGTTTACCTAATATGCCAAAATTCCAATTATGTTACGGCACCAAAGCATTAACATATTTGACACAATGAGCCAAAAGCTTGGTAAACAAGTATACCAAAACGAGCAGTTTGCCAATATTTGGGCGAACTGCACCTCCTAAATCTAACTTTGTCAACTCTCTATCCCAACGTTTGATCAATTAAAAAAAATAAGTATAATAGTTCGTCAAACTATGGGCGAACTATGAGTTTAACTTCTTCTTCTTTTTTTCAAGCGTTTTGTTGGAAAGAATAATATGAAAATGAAAAACTAATGAAGGCAAAGGAACAAAAGAAATGGGGAAGTGAAATACACAAGGGGAAAGCCAAATACAGCAACATGCTAGAATACAACTACTAAAGTAATAATAAATAAGTCACACATCTTGTATTTTAATTCTAATAGAAAAAGTTGGATATTCATTAGCCATAAATGATATTGAATATTGCTCATAATAATAATAGAAAATTTAAAATTCGTATATTTATTTTTCTTCTAAACCACATATAAGATGATCATATTTGAAAATTGAAAATTGTTAGACGTTGGGGAGGAAGATTGTATCTAGGCCGAACCAACTTCATCTGCCAACACTACCAATCAGTATAAATTAGCTATTATTTTAGTCATTTTTTCTATATCAAAAGATGAAATGTTGTTTGATAGATTTTATTATGAATATAAAAAATTGTTTGATAAAAGTGAACCAAATTTATAAGTGAACAAATAATGAAACAGTTAAAAAATTAAATGAAATATAAAATGGAAATACATGTTGTCTAGCCTATCTTGTTAACATCTTCTTCTTTCATTTTTTCAAAAATCATACATAGTTCGCCCAAAGTTAGGCGAGCTGCCAAAACCTATGTGGATGGAAGGTTGATGACCGTTAGTTAGGGAGCGCAATTCGCTCAAATATTGTGTTTATCTGTTTTGGTTTTATAATTTTTTTATATAAAATTTTTTTAATTTTTTTAATTTTTTTAATTTTTTTAATTTTTTTAATTTTTTTATATATATATATATATATATAGTGCCTCACGGTGAGGACTTTTATAGTCATAATTTTTTTCGGTTCTACCTTCATTTAATTTGTAATAGTAATCTATACCGTCAATTCCACCCGCGATCTATCCATTCTAACCCATCTTTGCCTAACAAGATACGTCTAATTCTGCCCCCATTTGCCTATCTTAGTAGAAAATTGAAACAGTCTCCGATTTCATAAAATTGAACTATAACTTTTATAATAACAAACCCAAACTTTATAGAAGTAGATATAATATATGCCTGATGTTCACTTATTTCATGTGAGCTCATTCAATCCCATTAGTACAATACAAATTTAGCATATATACTACCAAACAAGAGTTTATTTTTGGCGTATTACGGGCAGTCGATACACAAAAGCTTTCAATTATAGGCGGCGGCCACCGGTACCACCCTCCCTATTGCAATTGAAGTAAACAGCAGCAACAGGGGAACCAAGATTGTGGAACCTCATAAAGTCTCTTGTGTTGAAATTCTGGCGAGAATCGATTATGTCCGGCGCATTGATGGCCTCTGGCCCAATTGCGGAATAACGAATATAGCGATGGATACCGCCGATGGCCTCGGGCTCTCGTACCTTACAACTTCATTGCACCTGCATGCGTTACGTAGCCATATTTTTGGATTTGTAGCAAATACACAATAATATGCATATCTCTTATTTAGTACAACGACATATATACAAGTGATCCTTCGTTGGTTTTCTTTGGTGATGATACAAGTGAAATGCAAGTATCATGCAGTGACATGAATATTGATGACGAGTCGAGAATTTTTATTAAGTGGGTTTAAAATATAAAAAGTAAACAAAATTTAATTTTAACTTTCTCCGAAGGGAGTTTGGATGAACCCTTCCAACCACTTTCAACCCTATGTATTCCACTGCATTTGAAACAAGTTTGTTGATATATTTTGAAAATACACAAACTATTATTATGCTTCGTACTTAGGATATTAAAAAAACTCCTCAATCACTTTAATTTAAACAAATGCAATCACACGACTAATTATTTTTATTAGTTAAACCTAGTGAGATTTCTTTTTTGTTTCACAAGTTGAAATAGATCCAAAATATACTTTTGGTTTCACTTAAAAAAAAAAATCCTCACACGATTAATGGACACAATTTTTTTTTTTCTCTACCTTAAATTTGTAGCTTGAATCATTGAACAATCTAAGAAATCGAAAAATCTTAATGATAGAAATTTATAATACATAATGTTCATATTACTAGTGGGATAAGTGATTATATATTTACAATTGTTTATTTTCTACAACTAGAAGTTTCTACCACTCCAACACTAGAGGTTTTGTTTATTATCAAAAGAAACATATTGTAAATAAATTTTTTCGAAAATACTTATAACTTTATGAAATACCTTTTCAAAAAATTGATTGGTTTAAACTGGTCAAAATATTTCCACCATGTGTCTGTGTGTCTCTATATAGTTGGCCAGTGGCCAAATAAAACGTCAATTTATGGGTCAAAAGTTTTGTCATGTAACATCCGTCTCAATCTGATTTTTTTAGGAAGAAATAATTAAATTTAATTATATAAATAATAATATAATAATTCAGATTTTTGACGTGCTTTACACTTCTGTAATTATATAGAAGATCACAATGGTTCAAAGGTTACTACTAAAAAATTGCTATTTTTCATTAAATTTCTCACCGAAAAATATTAAGTGACTATCGGTGGAGAAAAAAATAATAGTGTTTTCACGTGAAAAAATTATGAAGTTTCCTACTACTTCAATGAGAATCTGTTTCCCACCATGTGTTTTCAATGAAATCATTTCGGTGGAAATAAATGAAAAAATCAGGTTTTATAACAAATATTTTTTATTAATTTGCGGTGGAAAAAATCTTTATTTGTAGTAATTTGAAGAATAAAATGTATGAATGATGTGGTCAATTATCCTACTGTAGACTAATATTTCTTTTCACATGTCAATAAACAAGCGAGTGGGGTGTTGTTTTCATAATCGAAGGTTTTGGTGAGTTTAAAAAATAAAAAAGATTCTAATAGAAAATGTTTTTTTAATGAACCTCATGTGAGCGTGAGTATGAATTTAAATTTCTCTTGACATATGAGAAGAGCCTAGTGATGTGATTGCAAATAAGGTCAAAATTAATTGCTTTAGATCATAGTTCAAATAATAGTTGTGACACTTTAGTATTTTATTAGATCGTCTTGTATGAATTTCTGACTCCATCATTATCTAAGTCTGAACCATTACATTGCTTCAAATAATAAGTGTGACACATTAGTATTTGATTAAATCGTCTTGTATGAATTCCTGCCATCATTATACAAAGTCTGAACCATTAAGCAATGTAAGAACACTTACCAAAGTTTGCCCCTGTAGTTGCTGGGATATCAGTGACCAGCCTATCAAAAAGAGAATGTATTAGCAATATATAGAAAAAAAAAAGGCATGGGGTGGGGCGAAGGCGGGCAGATAACTCGAGTTCGATAGCTAGAAAAGAACTAGTTCCTCGAGAGAAAAAATGATCGCTTATCAATCTCAAAAATCTGATTTTCAATATCAAAATAGATGGAATAAGCTTGTCTCAGTTAGATAACATAATTTTTGTTATTTAGTTTATGTGTTAGTACTTTATTGTAGGAGACTAAGCAATCAATCCTCATTTTTCTTTTGCGTTTCGTTTGATATTTAGTACCCAGTTAATTTGAATTTATATCGAAAAATCTCAATTTTATGAAATAAACGCTCTTTACCAAAAATAATTATTTCATTTTAGGTGCGACTTCAAATATATTTTGTTTTAAATTCTTTTAAATTACATTTTGCACATGAGGATATAATCTCTACTTGAAAACGAGAGATAAAGTAGTGTATATCATACTTTTTTAAAAAAAAAATTTACTTATTGAAATTACTGAGTATATTACTATTATTGTATGTAATATATAAAAGTTAGACTTACCGATCACGAGATACTCCCTTAGGTTTGGGTTGCTAGGGTTTGGGCATGGGATCTACCATAACTAATTTCGGAGAAGAAGAAAGTTTTCAAATATCTTATAAATCAACATTAAGAAAATAAAGAGCAAAATAACCAAGACATCAAATTGTCTATCCAAATATATTGTATGATGTTGTTTGATTAGACATATAGTACTTTAATAAAACGGAAAGAAAGTCTTTCAAAATATGTCTATATCTTTAAATTAACTTGCGATATTAACATGCATGATATAACATTTTTATTACTATAAATAGTATGATGTTAATGTGGGCATCTCCGTTTCCACCATGAGGTCAAAAACTTCAAAATAAAATTCATAAATCAAGTAATCAATTAGCTAGGCGAATTAAAATTTAGAACTAGCTAGCACAATTCACATAATTAAACCTTTGTACATTTTGTAATACTCATAAATCAATTGGCAAGATGTCAACGCGATTAGATGAATAGCTTAAACGATATCGATCGGCTTCAAAATGAAAAGTGTGAAGATAAAAATTTTAAAATATAATAAAAGAAAAGAAACATATATCATATAAAATAAAACGATAAATTTACGGAGTATACAAAAGTCAGAAGATCATCTCCTCCAATATCAACCCTTGGTTGGTTGACAACTTGTGAAAGCCTCAAAGGCACAACCATTGTGTACCACCCTATTGTTGTAAACCACACCAAAGTCCACACATAGCAACTGAATGGATCCACAACACATCTCCTACAACTCCAGAAACTATTAGAGGATCTCTTGGCATGTTTGCTTCTTTTTTCTTTGTGAATTCTCTTTATTAATAAACTCAATATTTGTTTCTTACATAAGCTGGATGTGATATTCATGAGTAGAAGAGCTAGCTAGCTCTTGTTATTTATATTCAAGCTGAGTAGAGCTAGCTTTGTTCTTTAGGACTTGGATTTGGTCATAAAAATTATTCACTTTTTTTTTTTTTTTTGGAATAGGGTATTATAGTGTTTGACCATGAAAATTTCAACTGGAATTTATAGCTTGTTTTCTAATTCCATCCGTATAATTTCAAATAAAATGCTCTCTTCTCTCTTGAAAAATGTATAAGCAAACATAACTCCAACAACAACAACAACATACCTAGTGCATGGCGGAGCCACCTTAGAGCGAGATGGTCCAGTGTACACTCTTCATCGACAAATCATGTGAAACGTCAATATTAGTTATTATGAGTGTATATTTAATTTCTACATCTTTAACACAACTAAGAAGAAAATATGCACATTCTTCGCCACATTCTTGGCGCCACTGCCCGACCTAGTGTGACTGACAAGTAGAGTGCAGGAGAGAAGGGTGAGATGTGCGGCGCTACATTTCATACATATAGAACATAGAGACTATTTTAAATAAACACTCCCTCACCTTAAAAGAAACTAAAATAATATAAACTAAATAAATCCGATTTAAAGAATTTCAAATAAAAATTTAAAATATTTGATTTCTTTTCTTTACCATCATAGCTAGAATCTATAACTTTTTGAAGCTTTTCTTTAATGGAAAACCATATCTCAAATATTGAGCTGTAAAGAGGAGAATCTGAGAAAGATTTTGTTAGGATCAACTCAATCAAATATTTTTACTTAATTTATATACATGGATATTTTCTAATCCATATCATGGACTATTATTTTTATTTTTACTTTACTTATTATTTAAAATTTTTACTATAACCATAACATGGCAAATAGGGATCTATCCTAAAAAGACAGAATAAAGGACCAAATATTTTCTTGGATTATTCATAGCTACTCATCAAGTGGTCTATGTGGATCTTGTAAAAGTTGACTTAGCCACTGCATTAAATTGTACTTCATTCAATATAATTAGGATGATTAGTATTAGGATAGATTATTTATATTATATTTTAAAAATATTAAAAAAATCAAAAAAGATAAAAAAATTAAAAAAATTAAAAAAATTAAAAAAATTAAAAAAATTAAAAAAATTAAAAAAATTAAAAAAATTTCACATATTAAAAATATTTTGAGGGTAAATGTATAAGTATTTATAATCTATGATCAAATTTTTAGGAAAGTTTTTTTTTATAAGGATTTTATTATTTTTTTAAACTTTTAAAGTAGAATTATTTAATTTCTTGACGTTAACATGGCGAGAGAGAGGGAGAGTTCACTCTCTTGAAAGCCAAGTGATCGAAGCGAAATTTAAATTAACAATATAAAAGCGGTAACAGATATATGTCTCTTTTAATTGACAGTGCTTAGTACGCATGATTATTAACATTAAAACTTATATATTTTAATTATTTTTTCTTTCTTTATCTGTGAAATATTTATTTTTCTCCTCACTTTTAACTTTTTATTTTCTTTTTCTCTTTTATTTATTTATTTTCTTTTCACTTTTAATTAATTTACATGTATTTCAAAATAACATAGTACTTACAATATAAGTATTACTTTTTGCACGGTATGGATATAATTTGAATCAATTTTATTTTCAATAACATCAATATCAAAATACAATTATAGAGGAGCTTCATATAAATTTAACACTTTTTTAATACCATATTACTTATTTGATAGAAATTTTGATCGTATCCCATTCCGTCATAAACTTAATGTATTTTGTTTTTCAAAATATTTTTGATATTCCTCCAAAACTAACTTATTTTAAATAGAGGGCATTATAATTAAATTTGAAATCAAAGTCAAAGAAAAGGCCCAAAAAAAAGAAGAATAAATAAAACAATAGAAAAAGAAAAAATAATGAAAGTAGGCATAGAATGAGAATAAAAATGAATTTTTTAAACAAGAATATATCATCTTACGACGACCCATGTATGTCACCATATAACTTATTTGGATTGTGACTCCAGCGTCAATACATAAGATATAAAAAATATTCCAAAAAATTAAAAAAATAATAAAGCATAAAGCCAAAAATAAAATATATCTTTAAAAATTCAGTATATATAAAGAAATTATTTTTATATTATCCCGTATCTTTTAACTTATAACTTTAAACGTAAGTATCTAACACTTGAGGGTTTTAGACACACACACAAAAAAAAAAAAAAAAGAGGATGCTTTTATTGCTTTTTGTCACCACACATCCCTTAAAAAATCTCTATATTCAATTGGGAAGAGTGATGGAACTTTTTCTTTATTTATTGGGCTTTTAATTAATAAAGGTTAAATCTGTTTTCTTTTTGTTCTTTGGTTACTGAAAATTGATGAATTGTGAATTCTTTTATTAATTGAGTGAAAAGGTTAATAATACATTTAACATATTTAGTTATTTTAAGTTTTTTATATTTAAATTTTTTTAATCTAAACTATCATTAAATATTTTTATTAAAACACACCATGGTTCGAATTAGAAAAAGTGACGGCTACGTAATTGGTGTGTTTTGATAAAAATATTTAATGATAGTTTGTTTATGTAGAAAGCGCGCTTTGATTGTTCCAGATATATGAAACACAAAAAATTGTAATACTTTAAGTGTGTTTTTCACCTTTTACTCTTTATAAATTAAACGAAGCTTAGTTTTGTTACCCAGAAAACACTTCTAATTGATCGGTGACGAAATTAAAAATTCTAATTAAAGAAAATATCTTTGTTATTCAAATGGTTGACCTAAAGAAATTATTGAACCATCTTCGATGCCTAGATTGGGATTTGTTTTATACTATATTTATAATAATAATAATATCTCTAGAAATCTCACAAGTGAAGTTTGGAAAATATAAAATGTACGTAGATGTACACTTTTATTTTGTAGGCGGAAAAGTTGTTATAATACTACCAAATAAGGTTAAGATGAGAAGAGGGCTGTACAGTATTCCGTCTAAAAATCACAACAATATTTCGATGCTACCTTAATCACTTGTATAAACATATCATTATATTTACGACACTACTAGAAATAGAGATTTTCAACCGCAAATCAATGAAAAATTTGTGTAATAAGATATAGTTTTTCACTCATTTTCCACCAAACATTCCTTGGAAAAATGCATGGTGGAAAACGGTTTCGCAGCAAAAAATAGTGAAAAATTTCATAATTTTTTCGTTTGAAAGCCTTATTTTTTTTTCTTTTCCATAGACAATCGATGGGAATTGTCACTTAACATTTTCGGTGGGAAAATAATAAATTTTTAATAGTGTGATCAGATGTCCTCAATAATCTATAAATGTTATTTAATCGGCTCCGGTGATTCTTCTTCGGTATACCTCTTGCCTTCGGAAAAAAAAAACTCCTTTGGACTACCTATTTCACTATTTTATGTCAAACAACTACAACTCCATATACAAAAAAGATAAATGAGACTTCTCTCTCTTCTTCTTTTTTTTTTTTTTTTGAGTGTATGGAACAATCAGTTTGTGAGATGTACAGATGAGAAAGAAAGAATGAGCTTTAGGTCCTATTTCACAAGTTTCTTGTGTTCAAATTCTGGCTAGAAAGAATCAATAATATCTAGGAGCATTTGATACCCTCTCCCACACAAAACGTACAACACGAAATATACAATATATTGCGTGGTGTATATAACTTAAACTTTAAGCCGGAAACATGTAATAGATTCTTAGTCCAAGGAAGAAATGTTGACATTTTTGTTCGATTGTCTATCGATTGAAGGAAATGATATGTCGTCTCATATATATCTCGGAGAAATCTCACTTCATTTGCTAGTTTTTTCCTAATTGAGCAGATATATTTCATTCCTTCTAATGAAACGATAACAGTCTAGCTAATTATAACTAACACCCAATACACTTAAATCTAACTAAATCGCAAAAATTGACGTACATATATGTGAAGATTGTTCAAGATTACACGAGGAAACGCCAAACGGACATTCCTTGAACCAATATTGTTGAACAGCCTAGCCTTTTTTAGAGAAAATTTTATTCAATATTAAGAAGAATTTATTTATTTTTTTAGCTCAATCCAACATAATATGCGTGTCAACATGGAATTTCAATAAGAATAGGAAAATCTTGTGATAGAAATTGATTGGTTTAAACTATGAGTATCAAATATGGTCTAAAAATTGATTGACTCATTTAATCCGCTCAAAATTTTATGGGTTGAACATGATGATTTCATATTGGCACGATTTTAGCCCAAACATAACTTATTTTTAAGTGATCTTCAATTTAGCTCGATACTAATCCGGCTCTAGCACATAGGTAAATTTACTACTTGAGTTTCCTTGGTTTTTATGGAGTCGGGACTGGCAGGATTAGGCCTCGGGTCGTAAGAGGTTGTTGTTGGGCTTTGGGGTATAGCTAGGTCTCGGGCGGGTCGGAGTCTCGGGCTTCGGGGTCCAAGTGATCAAGGGGTGGGGATCGGGTCTCGGGTCAAGGTTGGATCAGGGTCACAGTCGAGTTGAGTCTCGAATCGGGCCGGATCGGGGGTCAAGACTAGGTCGAGGCTCGATTTTGTCGAGGACAAGTCAAAAGTCAAGTTTTAGATATCGGTTGGAGGCTGATGATGCAGGATCGAATCCTGAGTCGGGGTTGAATCCCAAATTATGATCGGGGAGTTAAGAGAGGGTGAACCTATGTAAAGGGAGGGTAGGGAAAATTTGGACCATTAATTGGGTCAAATTGGATGCGTCATTATTGACCATTCTTAGCGATTAAAGCTCCAATACATTTCGAGTCCACGACTAACTTTTATATTGATTTTAACGACTCATTTATTAAGCTGGCCCGTTCTAACTGCTCAATTTCAATTCGGCTCCGCCTTACCCCCGTTTGGCCCTGCATGAATTCAACTAACTCAAAATTTCTAATTGCTTTGTTTAATTTTAAAAATATCTATGTTTCTAAAATATAATATTTTTACACTTATAACATAAGCAAAATGTACATAAGAGGTTACGTATTATAGGTCAATCATATTCTACTAGTGTTGATGTAGTGCGAGGTATCAAGATTCATATCAAGAAGAAGTGAAAAGGTGCTAATTGTTCAAAAATGAAAAAGATATGAATTTGTTTATACTTCATTTATCATTAATCTTTCCTCAAGACAATAATAACATTATATTCAATGTAATTTTTATAAAATGAGATCTCTGGTGAGTATGCGATTTTATTTTTATCTTGTGAATTATTTCGATATCACAATCGATTGAGTAAGCGTACTCGTAATTTTTTTTACAAAAAAAATAATTCAATTAAACTCCCTTCGGACCATGTGTTTCCACTTTCCACCTATTTTTATGTCAAACAACTACAATTCTATATAAGTACTCCTTAGTTTCAATTTGTTTATCTAATTTTCCTTTTCGAGTCCATTTAATATATATATATATATATATATATATATATCGGCAACTATTTAATTTTAATTTTTCATATGTCGTATTTTAGAAGGAAACGTTAGGTAATTGGTCGTAGGTTCGAAGCCATGAAGCTGACCTTGTGGAGATATAAAAAGATAAAAGCTGCATACAATTGATCCTTGTAGTCCAATCCTTCCTGAACCTTGCATAAGCGGGAGCTTTAATTAAATCGGTTTGCCTTTTAAATATGACATGTTTAACACTACAAAACTAAAGGTATTTTATCACGCTTGCATATGTAGTTTAAGGCGCAAAATTTTAAAATAAAAATTATTTTTAAGGTACATATCGAATTAAAATCGAATAAATAAATTAAAACCGGAGGAGTAATATTTTAATCCTAGTGGTAAAAAGATGCATGAGACTTTTTCTTTGTGAGATGTACAGATGAGGAAAGAAAGAATATTTGCTTTTTTGTCCTATTTTTATTTTCTCCCTTTGAGAACCTAAGGGTTAAAGGTTTTGGGGGAAAAAGTTCTTTTTACTTCTTGGCCATAAAAGAATTGTGAGATACTCATCCTTGAGTCTTGAATTTTAATGAATGGCTATGAAATAAATAGAAAAGATTTATCAAAGCCAATTTAGTGGACCTGCTGTCTTGTAATATTTTAGGATCATAAATTCAAAAAGTGGCCATTTATATACATTTTTATTATTTCATTAAAATATTCTCTTTTGCCATATGTATCAGAATAATTTTATTTATCAACAAAAAATCATGAAATTTTATTTTTTTTTAAGAAAAACTTTCTTTTGTTGAGTAAAGTACCATGATCTTTATGGTTTTCATCGTATTTTATTCATCATTCGGTCATTAGCTATAAATATTCTTCTAATTTAACTAATGAAAAGTAGGGAAAATAGAGTCGTTTCAATATCGCATACTCACAACCACCGCACATATCCCTACCCCGGCGAATCTAAGATTTTTGGAACATGAATGCACCACTAAAAGAAAAGAAGAAAAGTTTGTAGTAAGTGAGAAATTGATCACAGTACTCGAAAAATAGCTTAACGGCGCACCTAGCAGTCTGTGGAAATTTAGTCTTAACTGCTTGACATATGGTAGTATGTCAAAGATTTTAAAAATATATAATAAAATGTCCCCAGTTTTATAGAGATCGTGAGTTGCGTGCACAAAATTTTTACATAAATTCGCCCCTGCCCACCCCCACCCCCTTCACCTTCCCCTTCCCAAGCCACAATACCTATCACCTTGACAGATTGACTCCCACTCTCATCTTCAGAATTTTATCTTAAACATATATAAATATTTTTAAAATAATATTTTTTACTTACATATGAAAATAATAATTAAAAAAAAAAGTCACTATTTTTTTCTAAAAAAATCATAAAAAATATTTTTCTTCGTGCCGAATATACTCTAAATGTCAAATAAAAAAGATTCATTATTTATTTGTGTTCCTTTGATAAAACCTCAAATGAAGTTTACTTGTGTAATTGATTCTCCCTGTAGCCTAACTTGTCTTCTATGTAGACCAGATAATTCTGAAGAAAGACGACTAACAATAAAGAGAGACGAATTTAGAAATTGAAAATTGCAAGGATATCACGATTTTAATATAAATATGTTATAAAAAATTTAAATAACATAGACGTGTCAATTATTTACTGCAAAATTTGATGAAGTCTTGTGTGAGGTTTTACTAGTTGTATAAATGATTCTCCCTAGCCAACTTCTCTTCTAGTTGTCCAAGTGATATACATCAATTTTTGTTGATTTTTCTCATGAGTGTAACTATCGAATTAGAATCGGAACATTCAATTGTCAATGGAAAAAAAATTATAAACATTGACCTTAAAAGAAGGATGAATAAAACAAACGAGATGGGAGGATCCTGAGCTCTTTTTTTTGGTTGATTTTTAGCCACGTGCGGCGGCTATACGTATGTGTCTCAAAGTGACTTCAGATATATAATTCTGAAGAAAGAGTACTGCTGAAAATAAGCAGAGGCGGATTCAGGAATTAGAATTATCGAGTGCACCATAATTTTAGTATAAATATGTTAATTTCTTTTTTTTTCTTCAAATAATATAGATATGTCAATTATTTACTACAAAGTTTGACAAAGCCTCATTTGAAGTTTTACTTGTATAAATGATTCTCCCTTAGCCAAATTGTCTTCTAGTTGTCCAAGTGATATACATCATTTTTTTAATATTGATTTTTCTCACCATCATAATCGTCGAACCAGATCAAAACATTCGGTTGTCAATGAAAAAAAATTCGAAACATCAACCACAAAAAAGGAGGGATAAAACAAACGAGATGGGAAGATCGACTCGTTCAGATAATTCTAAAAAAAGACAGCTGACAACAAGTAGAGAAGGATTCAGGAATTGAAAGTCTCGGAAACATCACTATTTTAATATAAATTTGTTAATTTTTTTTTTCGACATGTCAATTATGTACTAGAAAGTGTTCGACAAAGCCTCATATAAGGTTTTACTTGTATAAATGATTCTCACAGCCAACTTGTCCTCAAGTTGTCCAATGAATATACATCAATTTTTATTGATTTTTCCCATGAGTGTAACTATCGAGACAGAATCGAAACATTCAATAGTCAATATGGGAAGAAATTGAAACCTTGACCACAAAAGAAAGAGGGATAAAACAAACGACATAGAATGATCGACTCATTCAGATAATTTTGAATAAAGACTGCTGAAAGCAGGTAGAGGCGGATCAAGGAATTAAAAGTATCGATGGTGTTACTATTTTTAATATGGATATGATTATTTTTTTTCTTCAGATAACATAGACATGTCAATTATTTATTACAAAGTTCGACAATGCTTCATGTGAAGTTTTTTTACTTTTATAGATGATTCCCCCTAGCCAACTTGTCTTCTGGTTGTTCAAGTGATATACATAAGGTTTCTTTTATTGTTCTCGTGAATATAATTATCAAACCAGATCAAAACATTCGGTTGTCAATGAAAAAAAAATCAAAACGTTGATTGCAGAAAGAGAGACAAAACAAACGAGACGGAAGGATTGACTCATTCAGATAATTATGAAGAAAGACGGTTCACAACAGGTAAAAACAGTTCTAGAAATTAATCAAAAGTGTTAGGATTACCATTATTAATATAAATATGTTTATTTTTTTTTCTTCAAGTAACATAGACATGTCAATTATTTTACAATAAAGTTTGATAAAGCCTCATGTTAGGTTTTACTTGTATAAATCATTCTCCCTAGCCCACTTGTCTTCTAGTTGTCCAAGTGCTATACATTATTGATTTTTTTTTATGTGCATAATTGTCGAATCAAATCGAAACATTCAATTTTTGATGAAAAAAATTAAAATATCGATCGCAAACAAAAAATAACTAAAACAAACGCAATGAATAAATTTTGAAGAAAGATGATTAACGCTAAATAAAAAATCTTTTTTTTTTCCTATAAAATTATTTATGTGTCATTAAGCTATTTATTATTTCTTAAAGATCAATCTTTTATTTTCGAATAAAGCATATAAATAAAGAAACCATGAACACAATCAATTATGTGGCACAAAATGTACTGATATTTACAAGCAGACATTTAGCATATGGGTAAAAAGACAAAAGCTGCAAAGAGAGAGACAAATTGTTTCTGCTCCACGAACAGAGGACTGTGTTGATTATTTCATAGCCTGACAAAAGGTTCGGTCCAATTGACGCCCATTTAGAGGTGCCAAATCATTATTGTATATTTTATCAAAATCTAAAAAGAATATAAACCAGAATATCCAAGTATGACTGTGAACATGGCATATGTGAGATTTTTATATAAGTCGGATATTTAAAGAGATGATCAATAAATTACTTAGCACTGATGAAATGGTTAAACAAAATTTGACTAAAACTCCACTGTTTAGTCTGAATCTTTTTATATAGATAAACTTATTGCACAGTTGAAATAATTTTTCGTTACATTTAAAGAGGAAATAAAAAGAAATACTTAGTTAAAATTTTTACTACTTTTTATAAAATATTTATCTGGCTAAAAATAACTGAGCTCTAGTAAAAATAATTTATAAATTTGGCACGAAAGAAAATAAATACATAATCAAAATAAATAGTCGTTGAACCAAAAAAAAACATAATTGAACTCGATTATGATGACTAAAAAATTTTATTCGGCTAAAGATAACAATTTCTTCCAATTTTTTTTTTTTAAGAAAAAAGCCCTTGGTTTGCATAATTCTACTAGAATTATTTGAAGTTTTTTGCATGGCATAACCACTCTTTGAATTTTGAGACCACATTGGTGCCACAGGAGGTTGAGGTCGAGTTTGAAGTTTATGAATTTTCATAAACCGCCAAAAAATTTAAAAAAAAGAATATTATCATGAACCCAAAACGGAATCAAACCAAAACTTAAGCAAGTTTCATCTCTGCCACTGTACCAAGAACCCACTTTTTTAGCAGATCTCCAACCCGAAAAACCCGCATCCAATTACCTAAACCCGGCTGTGCTTTTCAACGTTCTTTTGGGTCTATTCCGGGATTCAAACATATGAAAGAAGAAACTCCTAGTAGAAGCATTCACTTGTTGAAACAACCACCAGTCTTTGGTGCAGCACTTGCATTTTAGTGTATTCTTCTTTCTTTTCTTGGTCTTTCGTTCCGTTATATTCCTAATAAATTATCCAATTACAAAGTATTAACCGCTAATGCACCTTTCTTTTATCAAATCTCAGGGACATGGTCTAATCATGAGGGTAGTATTTTATCATGGTGTCGGATCCTAAGTTTTTATGGATTCCTTCTTTGTTACCGGGGTCGACCCCTAAGCCATAATGTCTCAAAACAAGGAGCTAGAAACCGTTTCACCTTTTAATGGGCAACGCGACTTCGGATTAATCGAGCAAGTGGTTGTTGTTCACTCTTTCAAGTGATGTTGATCTTTGATGGTATTTTGGTTGTTCACTCTTTCAAGTATAGTCACTTTTTGTGTATTAAGAATCAGAATGCAGTGATCATTTCATGTAATGCAGCCTTTTTCAAGGTTTTCTTTTTTCCCCTCGACCTTAACAAATATGCATTAAGACTTTTGTGTAAGACTATTTATTTCCCATCTCATCACCATCACTCAACTATTTCAACAACTTTAATCTAAGATCTACAGTTACAACCCTTTTTCGATGAAAACCAAAGAACGTCCCTTCTGTTCTATTTTAGCGACTACTATAAACTAGGAGAGCCTTTGCGCAACTGGTAAAGTTGTTGTCATGTGACCAGGAAATCACTAATTCAACCTATGAAAACAACATGCAAAAATACAGGGTAAGACTACATACAATACACCCTTGTGATCCAGCCCTTCCCCGGACCCCGCACATAACGGAAGCTTAATACACCAAACTGTCTTTTTTTAAGCTACAAACTAACTATCCAGCCCTTCCCTGACCTCGCACATAACGGGAGCTTAGTACACCAGACTGCCTTTTTTTAAGCTTCAAACTAACTATCCAACCCTTCCCCGGACCTCGCACAAAGCTTCAAACTAACTATCCAGCCCTTCTACGGACTCCGCACATAGCGGAAGCTTAATGTGCCAGACTGCCCCTTTTAAGCTTCAAACTCACTATAATTTCATATTCTCGAGAAAACGTGTACCTTTGTAATAGTTAATATATTCAAAAACCTCTGTACCATATTTCCACTAACAAATTAATCACTGTTCAATGATTTAACAAGGATCATCCATCAGCTAAGGCCTGCAAAAAGTCAAGTCGTAAACGTCAATAAATGCTTAAAGATAAACAAAATACAATCAAGACGAATCATTTGCCTCGGCAAAAATGCAAACTAAATAGCCCAAGTGGATATAGCTGACGTTCCTTTCGAACCATTGTGTAATTGCTTCACCATTGGGTCTTTTTAGGAAAATTACGACTAGTAACTCAACATCGCAAGATAAGATAGGACAAGAGAGGGTTGTTCAAGTGGTAAGCACCCTTCACCTCCGACCTTGAGGTTACAGTTTTGGGTCACCAAAAGAGAAGTGGGGAGCTCCTGGCGAGGGGTTAAAAAAAAAAGATAGTACAAGATAAGATAGAAACTCACCGTTAAATACCATTACTAACAGTGGGACACCGATTCAACCTTTAGAATAAATAGCTCTTCACATTCTCTAAGTTTTATCTACAATCCCGTTTAGATTACTGTTTTTACATCTAGCGGTCATAAGGAAATTCCATGTCGTTCTCTGTCACTTTGAACGGCTGAGGATGTTGGCCAGAGCAATAGAGATTCCACATCTTAAAATAAGATCGCTCCAGATTCCGCACCTAATGATTGCATAGAAAAGAATAAGCACTGTTTAAGTAAGAGAATAGCACTCAAAAGCAACACAATTTAATGGCAGTTCACCACATATTAAAAGTATTTGACTGTCATAAGCATTGAACAACAGTCATGTATCATGGCGTTGGATCACTCACCCAGCGTCCTGTGTCAAACAGAGGGCAACTCAGGCGCACGGCCTTGAGTCGATTGGTGAGATCTTGGAGCTTGGGACGATTCAGTGCCAGTGACACTGCCTTCTCTTCATACTCCTTCATACTGTAAAAAAACATAAAGCAAATCAAAATGAACAAAGCCTGAAAAGGTGGACATACCCGGATAAGAAAAGTATGCTCTCCTTTACTTTTTCTCAACACAGATCATCCCCATCTGAGACTGCTTTATATGGTTTAAACTAGGTAGGATACCCTTCTCGCAAGCAGAATAAAATTTACTAGATTGTTCAGTCTTACTGTCAGTTTTGAGTTCGTCGAAATATCAACTTAAGAAAGAAATATGTTTGCCAGGTCCAAGCCGTCATAGGAACCTGCGAAGTCCAAAACACCTACCTGCTAACAACCATCTCCTCACCAACCCCTGTGGCTAAACACAATGAACCAGCAACTCTAGTTGCCATTTTCTCAAGGGGAAGGGTGACCATCGGGAGACCAGCCCAAAGTACATCTGTTCCAGTGGTATGTGCATTGCACAGTGGCCTGTGAGAACAAGAAACCAAATTCATCAGAGCATGAGTTGAATGAATCGACACCGGATATTGGAAAAGCAAGATGGCAAGGAAGTTTGTAATATTCTAACGTGTCTAGGCAAAGATCTGCCAAGGAGCTGCGTCTGATGTGCTCTTGCTTCATCGCAACATCTGTAAAAATAATTTGGTCTGGCTGCACACCTTGTGCAGCAGCATCTGGAAAAAATAAAATCACATTAAGGATATCTCCTGTAACAGATTCCATAGAATAATATTTCAAAAGCCTCATCAGACAAGCTTATAGTAACAGAAGTAATGAGAAAGAGGAACATACGAGCGCGAACCCTCATTTCCCCAGCAGCTGGAAATCTGAGCAGCCAAAGAGCACTGTTTGGTACACGCTTAAGAATATTGCACCTGCAACATCAAACTCACGAGTATAATGCAAGTTGTCCTAATGAACAGTATACCAATATAAAAGCCATCCGAACACTACCATGTCTTAAATATCTCAGGATCCATCTTGTAGAGCTGATTAAAACAAGCGAAAATGAATTTGTCCTCTGGAAGCCCATAATCAGAGCGCCTGAGTTGGCAGCTTGGATCTAACACGTCACGGTTTTTCTAGACAGTGGCACGAAACCCATCAACATTTGGGAATAGAGAACAATTACAAAAAATTCAAAATAAGAACCTCAGAAGCTTGAGCCCAAGAACTCACTTGCTTATAATCATTGACAAAATAACAATGAGGGAGATGGACAAGCTTCTCTGAGTAAATATGTGAGTACCGCGTAGGTGACACAAACTACCAAGTATACAGCACAAGCAATGTCAAAAGGACAGAAAAGAAGAGCAAATAATGTGAGGTCTAAATATGTGAGTACTGTGTAGGTGAAAGAAACAGCCGTGTATTTTTAAAAAAGTATGTCAAGATCATAGGAAAATGGAAAATAACTAAAATACCTCATCCGTAACCAAATAATGTATATAGTTGGCTCCGGTGGTTCCAGGAAACCCCATATATGAAACCTGGATAGGAGCAGGCTGCATTGCAAAGATCTCATTTCGGGCTCCCTACAAAACATAATTAGCAGGTTAAAGATGAGCAGTAGGTTACCAGTGCAAAACTTTGCACAATAAATACGAGGTCATATGGCTACAAAAGTGTAGTAGTAAAGCTCATGAGACCATCCAGAATGCTGTAGTTGGGCAATGAAAATATGTGAGATGACATTTTCCAAATACTCATAAAGGTCATGCTTATCTAAGTTTGATCCTGATCTCCATATTTCCGAGGAACATCCCCAACAATGATTGCACCGCTTTTTTCCCTGTTCTTCTCTTTTTTTCTTTAACAGGTTGCATTCACAAACAAGTATATTCAGCTAAAAATACAAGAATATGATCTCATTAAAATTAACAAGGTTACGAACCGATATCTTACCTTAGTATAACCGTTAAGATTGATCAGGATCTGTATTTGATCCTCATTAATCATCCTAGCGATCACATCAGATGTCAAGGACGCTACATCAACAAAATGCTCTGCTTCTGACTGAATACGGAGCCTCCACTCAGTGCCGTCATTTGGACTCAAAGCATAGCAGAACACCTGAGCATAGGAGTCCTTGTAGGTTTAACAGGAACCACGGGGGGAGGAGGGGGTAACCATAACAGAACCAATGCATCTTAAGAATGATGTGTTATTCAAACCTCAACATTTTCTCTATCGTGCATGCCGAACACTGAACCCATCAGATGTGATAGTGGGTGGTTGCCAAAATCACTACTCACATATCTAGGCACATTTAAAAAATCGCATTATACCGGTAACATTTGTGAGTAACTGTAGCATCCAAGGAAGATGTAGGCAAGTAGACAGCTGGTTGGAGACTTACCCAACCCTAAGCCGACCACTCCTGCCACCACCCTTTATTGGCAATGGAGGAGGATGACTGAAAGGAGGAAGTGAGAAGCGAGCTGCAATTACAGAGCAGTGCTGGGCATACTTGCAACTGTATAATCAAAGAAAAGGTTAGTTAGAAAGTCACATCATTCTTTTCCATCGATCCAAAAGAAAATCCCTCACCTGATTTCTAGAGCTAGCAGTGGATCAAGAGGGTAAGCAATTGCATGGAAAGGCTGTACACTCGGGATAACTGACATCTACGACAAAGTTGCGATAGAGAAAACAATCACGGAAAATATGAATCAGTATCACTGAGATCAACATATATCTTATAATACCAACATGTTATGGTTGAATGAGAAGCTGATATACCTTAATCTGCCTTCTCAGGATCCCCTCAACTTCAATGAACATTTTGTCTCGATCATCCCAATCACAGACACACTAGGAAGTATAAAATCAAACATAATAATTATGCTAGAAAGGAAAAAGAAAAAAGAAAATTCCAGCAAACATTCATCTAATCAGCAGGTACAAATTAAGCCTCAGTCCAGAATCACTTGAAAAGTAATATATCACTGCAGTGTCCATCCCTGCCTAAGACACCTAGCTCAAAGAAAAAGTAATGTCTTATGAATCTACTTATTGTTCCTCATGCATGAGATGCACATGGAAATTACCTAAGTTTCTAACAATGCTAGGTATTAAACCTATCTTAAGTATCTCCTTCCAAACTGGTAAATTGGCATCGCAGGTAGAATGAGCACAAGACAACATAAAATTTATTAAAAGCAGAGGAGAAAAGAGCACAGCATGAAACTGCCATCTAAATAAAGTAGTTTAGTTTAAACATACCTTAAACATAGTCCATTAACAGATAACATTATCTTATGAGCTTAATATTCGCAGGTAAGGTAGATCACGCTGATATTAAAAAGGGCAACAAATATACATAAACTCTTTCATAACCCCCACTCAAGAAAACATTGGCCACTGATGGGTGAAGATACCTGTAACGTGTGAAGAAAATTACAAGTTGCTTCTGGGAAGTCAGGACGTAGCATCAAAGCTTGTCTATAGCTTTTTATAGCTGCTTCCACATTGCCACTGCAGATGATTGAACAAAAGCGTTACAAACGAGCAAAATGGACATAAACAAACATATGAGAAAGTACCATCAATTGTTTGAAGCTTGTGAACAAGACAATGAACCTGTCCTTGTAAGATGAGGCCAAATTTGCATGCGCCTCTGCCATATTTGGTCTAATGGTAATAGCTCGCATATAGTCCTGAATAGCTTCGTTAACTCTACCAATCTCCTTATATGTGTTACCTCTATTGACTAGTCCATCAGCTGCCATGGGATCAATCCTGAGTACCTCATTGTAGCAAGATATGGCATCTGCATAGTTACCCTGTAAATTAACCAAAAGAAAATAATCATTTGTCTAGTCAAAACCCTGCAAGGGAGCAAACTAATTTGTCAAGAGAACAGTCACTTCCAGCTATCTTTGCAACCACATACAGCCTTCCGAACAGCTTTTCTTTCACTGACATGAAAACTAATGATTCTTCAAAAATTGCATATAAAAATGTACCTGCTGCTTGTATATTATGGCTAAATTGTTAAAAGGAGCTGAAAGCCCAGTTGTCACAGCTAAAGTTCCCTTGTAACACTGTGCAGCGGCACTCATCATGTTCCTAGAGAATCAGGAATTACAACTCTGAAGGTTACTTGATCTGAGTGCTTCCATCTCTCCAGTCCTCCCAAAAGGGGGTAAGAAACAAAAGATAATAATTAACTCAATCAAGTAAACCCTACCACTCCATATAAATGTTTCCAAGATTAGTCAGTGCTTGAGGATGGTTAGGCTGAAGTGAGAGGCATTGCTGCAAGCACCAATTGGATAGATTAAGAAAATAGCACGATAGAGAAAAAAGAGAACATGTATCCACACAAAAAGTAAATATTGCTTACACGATAGCAATGAATTGCTTCTTCAACCCTACCAGCGTCTTTCAGAGCATTACCCTAAAAGCAACAGATTGGGGAGAGTAGATAATTAACACCCAAAGAAATTAATTTTGTACGAGACAACTACACAGTAGAAGATGAAATAAAAGCCCACCAGATTGTTATATGCCTCCAAGAATCCAGTATCACAGGAAATAGCTCTCCTGTAATTAAGCATAGCCATCTCCAGGTTACCTTGTTCGTAGTACACAGTAGCTAAGTTGCCTGCACATTTCTTACAAAACTTACAATCTGTACAATGATCTATCACCATCATTGAGCACTACTACCCTATAGATTCTTTCCCCCAAAGATAAAGAGGAATTCAGTAATAGGCTTATATGCACCACGAGCTGCAACACCACTGGAATAACATTTCAACAGACTGAGAGCTGTTGCCAGTTATCACCAAGATTTTTAATTTGTGAGGCTCTCACT
>JACEIK010000302.1:72864-83432 GCA_018107945.1 Datura stramonium | reverse complement strand
ATCAAGCTTCCATGCTACTTAATCTTTCACAGAATAAACTAAATTAATGGGAAAATGGGAACTCGACTTTTTAGCCTATTGCCAAATGACTGTCATGCTAAAATTGAAAGCAGTCTGATTTATTAAAAAAAGGAAGGAAAGAAATATGATGTGATAATTCTGTGCAAAGATATCAATAAATACACTTGCTAAAAGAAAAAGACATCTATAAGTATAGTTGAGTACTGTACAAATGAAAATCACCCAATAGAAAGCAACCTCGTAGCAAAGAATATGAAGCTAAGACCGAGAAAGGAGCACTTACCAAAAGCCATAGCATAGTCTGGTCGCACAAGGAGAGCACGCTGGTAACACATAATGGCCTCCTGCGGCATCCCCAGAGCCTGGAAAATAGAAAGTAGATACACGTATTTCCCACATTCTTGTCCAGGCACTTACACAACAGACCATATTAGCACAATGCATAAGGGCTTACCTTATACACATTTCCCAGGTTCAAATATGCATCTGAAAAATTAGGTTTTAGCTTCACAGCTTCCTGGATATGAGAAAGTTTGAATCACAAAAATAGTGAGTCAACTTAATAGCCCATTAACAAAGAAGGCAAAAAATCAAAACAAATCCAAGACTCTGATTCAATAAAGTACCATACACTACAATATAAGGTACTCCGTACCTTGTAGTACTGCAATGCCCTGTTAAGATCGCCAGCATCCATGAAGAGGCTAGCAAGATTGGACCATGCAACGGCAAATGTAGGTTGTATGCGTAGTGCCTCCACATAACAATTGTATGCCTGACGGAAAACTAATAATCAAGACAACAGAAATCAACCAGTATAACAAGAACCAGCAATGCATCTATAGCCAACGGAAATGCACAGAAGCTGCACTTCAAGACTCAAAGACCTGTCAAAGAATAACCAAATTGGAAAATGCAGAGTATATCTAACTCAGACATATGTGTAGATGTTGTACAAAGTTCAAGTCCACAACTATCCTACAGCCACTCGTAAAATACATATAGGACCCACAATTGATGGCAGAGCAAAACAAACAAAGCTTATGAAAGACCCAGTGTTTTACCTCTTGCACCAAACCTTGTGCTTTCATCAGATTCCCAAGATTGCTATGTGCGTCAACCTAGAAAGAATACAAGTGAGTCAAGAAAGAACCATAGGAAAAAGCAAATCAACTGAACTGTTAAAAAGAAGCCAAATAAATAGGTAATCTTGAATACCAGACGAGGATTTAAAGCTAGAGCCTGATGGCAACATTGGGATGCCTCACTCAGCCTCCCTTTCCTCATATATGCACCAGCTAAATTTGACCAAGCATCAGCAAAATTGGGACGCAGCTGCAACCAAATATTAACTTATATTGTGTCGTCCAACAATAATGAACCGTAGTTATGTTATAGCATATTATTATTTGTGTAACTCGTAAAGTTGTCATGTGACCAGGAGGTCACAGGTTCAAGTTTTGAAAATATAATCTTGAAGCAATGCAAGGTAAAGCTGGGAACACTAAACCCTTGTGATCCAGCCCTTCCCCGGACCCAACACATAGCAGGAGCTTAGTGCACCAGGCTGCCCTCTGCTGCATATACTATATCAAGATTCCAAAAAGCCAAACTTGCAAATATATAGTTGAGAAACATGTTGCCACAATTTTTGGAAAAAGAGAGATTCCAATCACGTTGGAAAATGACAGGTCTTCTTTCGATTTTGAAAGAAGAAAAGGAGAACTGAGAATTTTTAGGACCCAAATTGGGTCGTATATATTCTTTTCCCATCCAAATTACCCATTATATGTTCTTTTTTCAATAACCAGATGCCCCTTACATATCCTTGTGAGCTCTATTTGAAAAGGTAAGAGCTTTTTCTAATCACTGAGAATTAGTCTATTATCATACAAAAAATTCCTCTTCGAACAAATTGTTAAGCATAGCCAAAAGGAAAGGTCACTTTAGTGTAAAAGGCCAAAACCCCAGAAATATAACTTAAAAGAACAAGTTACTAGTAGCAGTGTTGAAAACCCCAGATGCCCCTTACATATCCTTGTGAACTCTATTTGAAAAGGTAGGAGCTTTTTTAAATTACCGTGAATTAAACTGTTATCAGAGGGAAAATTCCTCTTTGAACAAATTGTGTTGAAGCATATCCAAAAAGGTCAGTCACTTTTAGTAGTATTAAAAGCCAAACCCCCCGGAAAGTATAACTTAAAAGAACAAGTGACGTGTAGCAGTTTTGAGAATCTCAGATGCCCTTTGCATATCCTTGTGAGNGCCCTTTGCATATCCTTGTGAGCTCTATTTGAAAAGGTAAGAGCTTTCTTTAATCATCGAGAATTAGTCTGTTATCAGACAGAACATTCCTCTTTGAACAAATTGTTAAGCATAGCCGAAAAGAAAGGTCATTTTACTGTTAAAAGCCAATACCCAGAAACTATAACTTAAAAGAACAAGTGACTTGTAGCAGTTTTACATTAGACGACTTTTTAGATGTTTCCCATAGCAGAGCTTCAATGGTTGGAGTAGAGGATCTTGGTATTTGGAATCCGAGAAAATATAACTTTAAAAGAAAAAGTGACTTGTAGCAGTTTTGCACTAGATACACGACTCATTAGTTGTTTCCCATAGTAGAGCTTTAATGGTTGGAGTATAGGATCTTGGTATTTGGAATCCGAGAAAATATAACTTTAAAAGAAAAAGTGACTTGTAGCAGTTCTGCACTAGATAAAAGACTCATTAGTTGTTTCCCATAGTAGAGCTTCAATTATGGAGTAGAGGATCTTGGTGTTTGGAATCCGATCATCCAGAGGGGAGAGCAGAGGTTAGCAGGTTAGCAGAAAAGATACTTATTCAAAGGAGGCAAGAAAATGTTTATTAAGAGCACTTTTTCGAGCATCCCTACTTATTGCATGCCCTTGTTTAATGCACCTTTTATCAATTGTAATAGGTAAGTTGGAAAGGTTGCCCAAAATAAAAATAAAAAAAAACATGCGGCGGATGCAGCAAAAAAGTTTCACTTAGTTCGGCGGGAGACTGGAACATCTCCTAAATGGTGGGGAGAACTCGGGGTTAAAAATTTGAAGGTCTTTAATAAAGAGCCTTTGGGTAAATGGTTGTGGAGATTTGGATGGAGGGAGAAGCTTTATGGAGAGGGGTGATTGCGGATAAATATGATAAATTGGAAGGGGGATGGAGAAGAACTAGTGTTCTGTGTGGAGGAATATAATAAAGGGGAAGGATGTTTTTAATGATATTATTGCTTTTAAAGTTGGGGATGGGAGTAGGTTAGTTTTTGGGGGCAAAAGTGGTGAGGAGGTTTGATGCTTAAGGATGAATTCCCGATTTTGTACCAGAGTTACTTGCCAAAGGAAAGTGTATGTTCAGCAAGTTAGGGGGAGACAGAGATGGGACTTTTTGGGATTTGAGGTTTAGGAGGAATTTCTAGGATTGGGAGGTGACCAATCTTCAAAGATCGGTAGATTTACTTCAAAAGCAATGTGGGCCAGTTGACAGACCCGTTGCTTTAAGATAAGAGTTGGGGAATAACAATTTATTCTCAGTAGGGCAGAAGTTAGATTGGGTCAGTCTGGATTCCTAAGGTGCCAAGAAAAGTGTGCTTCTTCGCGTACACACTCAAAAATAAATTTGATGCTCTTTGATCCCAACAGGAGGGGAGAAGTTTAGTCTTGCTATTAACCATCAACCTAAGTAGTATAAATGAAAATCATTACATTTTGATAAGGCAAATGAAGATGCATACAAACCTCTATTGCAATCAAATAATAGCGTATTGCAACATCTATATTGTCTTTCTCCTGAAAACAATAGAAGCCAAACAAACCATATCAATGTTCAATCACAAAAAGAAAAAGTTAGCAACTAGAAGAACTAAACACAACCATACCTTCCAAGCATTTGCCATATTTCCATAGCACTCAGCAAAGTGTGGGTTAACACGGAGTGCCTCTTCATTTTTCGCAATGCACGTATCAAAATCATGCAACTAAAACAAGGAAAAATAAAATGCTCTACTTAGATCAATGGGGATAAGTACATGCAAGCTATAGGAGCCACTGTGAATATCAAAACACTGACCAGAAAATATACCTGATAATATATAGCCCCCAACAGAAGGAGATTATCAGTGCGCTGGGGATGTCTCTCATAAACTGCCTTGCTATGCTCTAGAGCCTGTTTATAGTTTCCAGCTTTGTAGTTCTGATGAGCAAGAGTTAAAATTGTGTCGTCATCAACTGTGGCACAAGAAATACAGAGGTCAAAAGCTATATAAAGAGAGAGAGCGTGCAGGAGTACCAGCAATACATGTTATCATTAATATTCAGCTGACAGCAGACTTCACGACTTAAAGTAAATATTGCATTTTAATATATCAACCTTGTAGCTATTTGAAAACCGGAAAATGAAGATAATTAGAAGTCCTCAATTCATGTATCACAAATCAATGACTTCTCTTCCTTTTTTTTCCTTTTTGTGTTCTTTTTTTCTTGATAAGATTCAGTTTTCGATATTGAGTAGAATATTCTTAATTTTATTGAGTAGAATATTCTTAATTAATTTGTAACTTGCAACTACTCAAGAATTAATAAACTTTTCTTCTTCCATGTGATTAAAAGTCCTATACTAGGAGCCCTCTTGCATGTTGTTAACTAACCAAATTTTAAAAAGTTTATCCTATGATTATTTTTTGTTAAAATAGTAGTACTAGAGCCTCTGAAATGTTAGTATTAAGATAAGTAGATTCCACCACCAGCTAATGGCCATATGCCACCTGCCCGGCTAAAAATCTTCTTCCTTTTACAAGTTCACTATTATTGTATCTTTTCAGTCAACATTCTAGTGGCACTACTACAGTACTACTCCTATTACCAGCTTCAGCAACACAACAGCTCTTTTAGTGATCCTTCCGGCAGCCATTTGACCACTTTTTCGACCATCTACGATGACTTTCCAGTAAAACACTTCAGAAAACTTCTTCATACTCCCAGGTCTCATTTTATGTGACGATGTTACTATTAGGGGAATCAAACAGTTTTTTTCTTGACTACAATTTTCTCAAACTCTTTTTAAATGTTTTGAGTTATCAACTATGCTGGCTTACAATACTTTTCACATAGTTTCAGATATGTACATTATATTTCAAAAAACTTTAAGAATCTATTCCCATATCCATATCGCCTTACCTCTTCCTAGGCTTTGTAGTTGGTAACTGAGAAAAGATTATTTTCTGTGCGCTACGAGAAGCACTTCCTTTCTACTGTATAATTACTCATGCCTTTTCAGAGAAAGAATTCCTACACGGCTTTTCTTTCTAGTGATTGTATAATTATTCTAATGATTGTCGCTATTCCAATGATTTTTCACTGTTTTTGTATCATAACCACCTCAAGTCCACCGCCTTAAGATTGAGGTAGCATGTTGAAAGTCAAGAAAACATTGTGATACCATCAATGGAAGCCTATTGAACATTAATGATCAAGCTTTGAAAGCTTCTAGAAGGCCTGTGAAAAGATCCAAGACAAGGGAACTCCAAGACAAGTTAATTGGGCTTCAATTGCAAATTAGACTTGTCGTGTGTTATAAGAAGAGCCCAAGATGTAAAAGATCATTTATGCAATTGTTACAATTATTTATTAAACCCAAACTGAAGTCCACGTGAGGATGATTAAAGTCCTAAATTTCAACACTTAAGGAGATAAAGGGAAAAGGCCCAAAATTGCCAAAAGTTCATGTCAAGGCAAGAAGCTCCAAAATCAACCATTATGGGCTTTTAAATGAGTTAATTGCGATCCTAGGAAAGGTTAAAAAGGGATATAATTTCGTGTATAATGATTGGTCAAAGAGGGGGCCTAAATTCAGCCATAAATCAAGGAGTTTCTCCTTGAATTAAGGAGATTCTTCCTTAACTTTAAGGTTATCTGGTCAAAACTTTGTGTTGTATTTCTTTTCCTAGTTAGTTATTTGTTATGAATGTAATAAGGACTCATGCAACGTGAACACAATTTACATGTTTTCCTAGTTTTCTTGTCAAACTTTTCTTATTTATTTATTTTCGTTACTTTCCTTTTTCCTAAAGATGTAGGACTACTTGTTCAAAGTAGTTTAGGACTTTAGTTCCTAGTTTCTGGGCCTTAATTTTGTGCTCTCCTTATGCTATAGGGGTGTGTCTTATTCTTGTAACAACAACACATTATTTTCGCATATTAAGATCAATTAGCCTTAAGTTCTTGAATTAACTCTATTATTATCATAATTATGTTTAATACACTAATTTTTGAATACTAATATCTAGCCTATCTTGAAACTCTTAAATTGTTTTGATAAACTACTTTAGGCAACAAGTCGTACATCCTTAAGAAAAAGAACAAGTAAACTAAACCTAACTAGAAAAAGCAATAAGGAAGTTTGACTCGGAAACTAGCAAAGCATGTAAATTGTGTCCACATTATATCCACAACTAACTGAGAAAAAAAGAAATAAGGAAAGTTTGACCAAGGCTCCTTAAAATTAAAGAAGTATCTCCTTAATTTAAGGAGAAAGTGAAACTCCTTGATTTGGTTGATTTTAGGCTCATTCTTTCCCTAATCATTATGCATGTATCTCCTTTTTTAACCTTTCTTGGACTCCAATTAACTCTATTTAACAGTCCGACTTTGAAGCTTCTTGTCTTGACTTGAATCTTAGGAAATTTTGGCCTCTCTTTACTTGGTCATCTTAAGAGCTGGAATTTAGGACTCTATTCATTATCATGTGTACTTCAATTTGGGCCACAAAATAATTGTAGCACCGCAGCTTAAGCTCTTCTTCCACCACAAAACAAGTCTAATTTGTAACTGAAGCTCAATTGACTTGTCTTGAAGTTCTTTTGTCTTATATCTCATCATAAGCCTTCTAGCAGCTTCCAAAGCTTGGTCATTGGTTATTAATAGGCTTCCAAGGATGCTATAACACTGAGATATTTTATAGAATAACTAGAATATTGTGTAAAACACTCTAATGAATATGTCATAATTACGAATCTCAAATATTAGGATTTATTTGTTTCATTTCATACAGCTCATAACTCATATACAAAGAGTTCACTAGTAGAAGTGTTTCTCACTTCTCACGTCTCTTTCACACGATTTGATTTTGGAGGAAGTTATGGAAAATCTCTAACCCTTTACAATTCTATTAGAAAGCAATACATAAATATTCCATACATGGGGTATTAACAAATTTCACACCAACAAACCCAATCTGAACTCATAACATATTTCAATGTCTAACTTTTTGCTTAATTGTACATCTACCGAAACAAAATGATGTACTACTTGTTCAAAAACTGAAGGTAAACCATTATCTCTTACTTGAAAATAATGAAGTGCGCAAGTTTTGTTTGACAAATAAACCATAATCTTAATTTCACTTTTCAACTTCTGCACAGAGATTATGTTTTTTAATGAAATTCAAAATGGAGAGTATGTTCGGTCGATTTGCTAATTCTCCATAAATTGTTGTCACTTTGACATTATCAAATTAAAGTAACAACAATAACAATAAAATATTATGGATTGTATAGATATTAAGGAAAATTGCGCACTTCAACTATTCCACTAAATACCCGCTACCTTCCGCCTACACATGCCTAGGGTAACTCAACCAATCAAAAGATTAGGCAGAAAGGAAGACGTAAGACATTCCAATCTTGCTAACAAGCACATAATTTAACCATGTATAGCTCCACGTAGAAGCCAGTATTTCTAAGTAGAGGCAGCTCCAACCTTGAAATCAAGTCTAATAAATGGTCACATGTGATCCACCACAACTAACTCCATCATTACCGAGAGAAATGTGAAACCAACCAAAAGTAAACGACACGCTACATAGCATTCAAGATCTTTCACTTCAATTTGTTTTAATTTCTTGCAATCTTGTGATACTCTTATTTTATGCTTTATCAAATCTTTGGCATAGCTTATTGGACTCTTCGGCATTTCCGGACATTAGTAGTACGTATTCAGGTGTCAAATTCATCTGTGCTTTGGATTTTATATTCCTATATGCCATATAAAAGCTACACGGATAACGCTATACGCATGTAGGTGATACATTGGGATATATGGTATTCAGTTATCTAACTGTTGGAAGTCCAAAGATCTCAATTTTATGCTATTATTGGTTATATTCAACAATACAATCCACCATTGTTGGACGCTAATATCATTAATAACGACATCAATCAACCCATGCCCAGACCCGTTACTCTTTCTCTGCATAATAAGTTGGAATTAAAAAAACAAACCAAGTTATTCCCTGACTCCAATCAAACCCATTTGGAGGTCCAAAGATCTCAACATTATCAATTATTGGCTATATTTAGCAGTACAATTTGCCATTATTTGGACACCCCTAATTCAACAATACAATCCACCATTGTTGGACGCTAATATCATTAATAACGACATCAATCAACCCATGCCCAGACCCTGATTCTCTTTCTCTGCATAATAAGTTGGAATTAAAAAACAGCAAAGTTATTCCTAAGCTCAATCAAACCTGTTGGAGGTTAAAGATCTCAACATTATCAATTATTGGCTATATTCTAAACTCCAATCAAACCTGTTGGAGGTCCAAAGATCTCAACATTATCAATTATTGGCTATATTTAGCAGTACAATTTGCCATTGTTGGACACTAATATCATTAGTAACGACATCAGTAAACCCAAGCCCATACCCGTTACTCTTATCTACATAGTAAGTTGGAATTAAAAGCAAACCAAGTTATTCTAAGCTCCAACCAAACCAGCAAGCCCCTCCAACAGCTTCATCTATTACTCAACCTTAGCCTCCTCCACTTCTCTTACTCTCCTATCTAACACAGTGTTTTATTTCTCGATAAGCAAGAGGACATAAGCAAATGGGCTTCCTCTCTTCCATAACACTCTTCTTTATTTTTTCCTTTTATTCTTCACCTTACTAGTTACCATAATTTGTAGAACAATCCAGCACAACACTGAATGTTAGTTTCGAGTTGACAAAAGTATGAGGCAAAGTTAGGGTCGTCTTTAAACAGGTCTCAACACTTAAAAATTATGAATTTCTTAAGCTTCTACCCTGATCTTTGGATGCTTTTGCATCCACTGAGCCGCATAAATCAGCATATTTTCCTATCTGGTATAGCCATTGACGTGACCATTTTCAAGCTGGTTCCAGCTGTAAAAGGAGTCCATGATTCATCCCTTCAACCCACAATACTTCTCTGCTCCATTGAATGCAGAGCTGAAGAAGTTCATGTGCACAATAAAAACAGCAGATTTTCGCTGATTGCATTTGATTTGAACGAAACCTATGTACAGGCACAAATTCTACGATGAATAACCGCCTCACATTTGTAATGTCACCCCGTGAATAACTGGAGTAATTCTTCCTACCTTATTGCATTGGTTAAAAGTTATGCATACTTATACATCTCACTGAAAGTTGCTAGAATTAAATTATAGTTAGTATAAGTTAATTAAGTAGGGCCTAGTGGTTTATCGCGTCAATCTCCTGATAATCACCTGAAAGATATAATAATTCCACAAAAAATTGGAAGAACAGAAAACCAAGTAAAAATACTAATTCACAACATCATTATTTCAAAAGAAAAGAAAAAATCCCTCCCAAATCCCAATCAATTTTCGCACTTCAAAATACATATAATTTCTAATACTCAAAATCGTTTTCCTATTCATTCTCCAAACAAAATCGTTAAACTTTCCCAACATCAAATTCAACGTAAAGACAGGATTTTTAACCCAAAACATCTCACTTGCAAACCTAAACACAACAACATAGCCAGTGTATACCCCTAAAGGTAGCTGTCGGCTCAAAAGAAGTGCAAACCTAAACACATCAACTAAATAAAATAACAGCTCGAAGATATACTTTACCTTCTCGAGACAACTCAGACTTGATGTTCACGGAGGACAAAGCCGACTCAGAGTAAAACGGAAAAGACGAATCGGTTCTCGGATCGCCAACGGTAACGCCATCGTGTGAAACCCTAGAGATCAGCAACTGCTGCTGATACTGCCGAGGATCGCTTTGCAACGACAACATCGTGATTTTACAACATACACGCTATCTCCGCCGATTTCACCCAAAAAAAAAATAAAAAGAAATACAAAAAGCACTGAAATCCAGCGGAATATGAAGATTTCGTGGCAGGAACTGAAAAAAAAAGCTCGGAATTTCAGCTGTACAGAGAGAGAGAGAGAGAGAGAGAGAATCCCTATTTCTCCGTTTTGGGAATGAATTTCCTTCGGTATTATACTGTAAACAGTGACTGTTCTCCTTTGTACTTACGAGTTCTCTCCCTATTGGGTGTTATGTGAAAAGACTATATTAACCCCGTATTATGGTCTGACACATATGGGTTTGTTTGGTTTTGGTCGGTTTGACCCACTTTATCATTGCGTGATTCTGTCGCACGTTATTCGGCAAAATTCCACCTTAACATCTGTCTTTTTTCTTTTTAATTGTTACGATAAAATTTATATTATTATTAAAAAT
>JACEIK010000301.1:500101-513916 GCA_018107945.1 Datura stramonium | reverse complement strand
ATTTCTCCCAACTGCATCCATATATATATCAATTAGGACTAAATACATTAATATTCTAAAAGAAAATATCACTTTTAATATATATATAGCCCAAACTTTGGTTTATCGAAAAACAGTCGGAAACTCACTATTTCTCGAAAGTCCAGAAGGGAGAAATACTCACTTTAAGGCTAGGAGTACATTGACACTAATTTGGAGAAATTACACTTACCTTAGCTCGGTAGCACGACTGTTCGCCGGCCGAATTTTATGAAACTAAGTCCGTAGGAACGCTCTCTGCAGCTTTATACTCCGGTATCTAGGATTAATTTGAGTTTGGACTGCGTATAATGGCGTAATCGGAAGGAAATTTTAAAGAAACCTTCGTGCCCTCTGTTCTTAGCTGTGTTCTCCATGTATTCTCTAGAAATTATGAAATTAAAATGATTAAAACCGAAGTTGGTGCTTTTATACTTGGGGCTTCACCTCACCTCCATGGCACGTTGGCCATCGCAGAGGTGAGCCTCCGTGACACGCTGGCCATCGCGGATGGTGAGCCTTCGTGACACTCTGGCCATTGCGGAGGAGGTCTGCCAACCTCCTCTTGCGATGGTTCGACGTGTCGTTTATCCGGTCTTTCCCCGGGCCCTTCACCAGCATGTATGGCATTCAAAAACTCTTAACCAACATGCGAGTAGGCCATCTAAACGTCAAGAATTTATAGGGTGTAACACCCACGAGGGACCTAACGGCTCGTCGCTGGTGACCAAGACTCGTGGTCACCTTCTGTTACCTCCACTACCCAAAACCTTAAGTCCCTGATCAATTGATGACCACAACTAACCTAACGAATCATGGAATCTGACCACGACTCGTGGTATCCATTCGTGAGATACACTACCAATTCATCCATCATCCTTCAACTGTCCTTGACCATGGTTGACCTGACAACTCATGGGGTTGACCATGAATCGTGGTCACATCCATGGTCAACCCAAATTGAAATTTCCAAGCAATTCATCAATCCTCACCACGAGTCACTTAACGACTCGTGGTCAAACTGATAGATCACATGACGACTCATTCTGTGACCTGGTGCAGAAAATCATGTTTTCTCTTGTTCAAGTCTCGAATCTGATCTTTAGGCTTTCGGGGTATAACAATATCTCCCCCTTGGGAACATTCTTCCTCGAATGTTGAAAATCATATAGAAAAGCAGAGAAACGCAATTTTCATACTCAAATACTTATCATATAAACTGAAAACTAACAGAATGACTATCTCCAAACTGAACTACATGGTTGAACTGAATTTCGGAACCACACATACATCCATTTACATAAAAGAAACTGAGGTACATGAGCTGAACATGAAACTGAATAGAGTTTAAGGGTAAAAATTGATACCTCAAGTTGGAACTGAGCTGGTACGAAATAAATATGGGTATCTAGCCATTATATCTACTTCGGCTTCCCACGTAGCTCCCTTAACATGCTAATTCCTCTATAAAACTTTAACAGAAGCTACTTCTTTGTTTCTTAGCCTTCGACCTGACAATCTAATATTTCCATCGGAACCTCTTCATAATTAAGGCTGCCTTTCACACCGACACTGTCCACCCAAACAACTAAAGTTGGATCACCCAAACACTCCTTTAGGAGTGATACATGGAAAAATGGATGGACTGAAGCTAATTCTGAGGGCAACTCCAATTCATATGCTACCTTGCCAACCTGTTTCACAATCCGGTATGGGCCAATATAACGGGGAATGAGTTTCCCTTTCTTTCCAAACCTCATCACTCCTTTCATGGGAAATACCTTCAAAAACACCCAATCATCAACTTCGAACTCAAGTTCTCTCCTCCTCACATCTGCGTAGGACTTTTGATGACTTTGAGTTGTTTTCAACCTGTCCCGTATAAGCTGAACTTTCCCCATAGCCTCATGGACTGAACGTGGTCCTATCATCGCAGCTTCACCGACTTCAAACCAACCAAAAGGCGATCTACATCTCCGCCTATAGAGAGCCTCAAACGGAGCCATCTGAATGTTGGAATGGTAGCTGTTATTGTATGCGAACTCAATAAGAGGCAAATGATCATCCTAACAACCCTTGAAGTCAATCACACACGCACTAAAAATATCCTCGAGAGTCTAAATATCCCACTCCTCCTGACCATTAGTTTGCGGATGAAATGTTGTACTGAGCTTGACCTGAGTACCAAGTCCCTTTTGAAACGATCTCCAAAATTGAGAGGTAAACTGAGTGCCTCTGTCTGATATGATGCACAAGGGTACTCCATGAAACTAAACTAGCTCTCAGATGTATAATTTGGCATAATCCTCCGTCAAATTAGTGGTTTGACCGGTAGAAAATGAGCGGCTTTGGTCAACCTGTCTACAACAACCCAAATGGAGTCATATTGTCGACGGGTGCGAGGCAACCCTGTAATGAAGTCCATATTGATTTCTTACCACTTATAAGTAGGGATATTGATGTCCTAAAGCACACCTCCCCGCCTCTGATGCTCAACCTTCACTTGTTGACAATTCAGACATTTAGCTACAAATTCTATGATGTCCTTCTTCATGCCATTCCACAATAGATTTCCCGTAGGTCACGGTACATCAAGCACCTGGATGTATCGAATATCTGGAACCGTGAGCCTCATGCAACATCTAATTTCTCAAATTTCCAATGTCCCGGACACACAAGCGACTCTGATATCGAAGCACACCATCTCCCCCTTTGGAGAAGTCCTCTACCTTCTGATTCTGAACGGCCTCCTTTAACTTTACCAAAATAGGGTCCTCATCTTGTCTAGCTTTCACATCAGCCATCAAGGATGATTCTGACCTGTTCTAAACTATAATACCACTATCAGTCGAGTCAACCTTAAATGAACTCCAAACCATGCAAGTCAATGCACATCCTTCACCAGCTCTTTCTTTCCCTCGTCTACATAGGACACACTCTCCATAGAGAGTTTACTAAGTGCGTATGCTACCACATTGGCCTTACCCGGATGTTAAAGGACATTCTTATCGTAATCCTTGAGTAGCTCCAACCACCTCCTTTGACGTAGATTTAGATCCTTCTATGTAAACACATATAGTAGGCTCTTGTGGTCTGTAACACATCTACATGAACCCCGTACAAATAGCGTCTCCATCTCTTCAAGGAAAATACCACCGCCACCAATTCAAGATCATGGGTCGGGTAATTCTTCTCATGAACTTTCAATTATCTAGAAGCGTATGCTATCACTTTACCATGATGCATCAATACACAACCAATGCCAATTCTAGAAGCATCACAATATACCACAAACCCATTTGTACCCTCTGGTAGGGTTAACACCGATGTTGAGGTAAGTCGAGTCTTCAACTCCTGAAAGCTTCTATTACAAGCCTCCGGCCATTAGAACTTCACTTTTTGTAGGTCAATTTGGTCAATGGCACTGCAATAGATGAAAAACCCTCAACAAATCTCTGATAGTACCCCACTAAACCCAAAACTCCTGATATCTGAAGGATTTACCGGTCTAGGCCAATTCTTCACCGCTTCTATTTTCTAAGAGTCCACCTTTATTACCTCACTTGATACCACATGGCCTAAAAATGCCATTGCGTTCAACCAACACTCGCACTTTCTGAATTTGGCATATATTGTGGTCCTTGAGAGTATGTAGCATCACCCTTAGGTGAGCGGCATGCTCCTCTTCGCTCCAAAAGTATATCAGGATGTCATCGATAATCATGATCACGAACATATCCAAGTATGGCTTGAACACCCTATTCATCAAATCCATAAAAGCTGCAAGAGCATTCGCTAGTCCAAAAGACATAACTACAAACTCATAATGATGATACTGCGTCCTGAAGGTTGTCTTCAGGATATCACTCTCCCGAACCCTAAGCTGATGGTATCCGGACCTGAGATCTATCTTTGAAAAGCACTTGGAACCCTGAAGCTGGTCAAACAAATCATCAATCCTGGGAGAGGATACATGTTCTTGATGGTGACCTTGTTCAATTGTCGATAATCAATACACATATGAAGAGAAGCATCCTTATTTCGGACAAAGAGAACTGGTGCACCAATGAGGATTTGCTAGGTCTGATGAACCCCTTATCTAAAAGGTCTTTCAACTGCTCCTTCAACTCCTTTAGCTTGGCTGGAGCCATTCTGTCAGGATGAATAAATAAAGGGTGCGTATCGGGAAGAAGGTCAATACCAAAATCAATCTCCCGCTCGGGAGGGATTCCTAGTAGATCATCTGGGAAGACTTCTGGATACTCACATACAACTAAGACTGACTGGATAGTTGGGGTCTCGAACGTAGCATCCTTAACCCAAACTAAATGGTACATGCAACCCTTGGAGATCATCTTTCTGGCCTTAAAATAGGAAATGAAATGACCTACAGGAACAGCTGAACTACCCTTCCATTCTATGACTAGCTCACCTGGAAATTTGAACTCTACTACCCGAGTTCTACAATTAACTAAGGCATAACATGCAAATATCCAATCCATGTCCAGGATAACATCAAAATCATTCATGGCTAATTCTACTAGATCTGCTGAGGTGACTTTCTGAAGGACTGTGACCGAGCAACTTCTATACACCCATCTAGATACAACTGAATCACCCACTGGAGTAGAGACTGAAAAGGGTTCTAACAAGATTTTAGGACTGATTTCAAAATAACTAGCCACATAGGGAATCATAAAAGAGAAGGTAGCCCCTGGATTTAACAAAGCATATACCTTGTGATGGAAAACTCGTAACATACCTGTGACTACATCTAGGGAGACCTCCTGCTCCTGGCGAGATGCTAAGGCATAGAATCTGTTCTGGCGCTGACCGCCACCTATGCTAGTAGATGCGCCCTGCTGAGATGGGCGGGCTAGTGGAGCTGCTGAACTGGAAGCTGGACCTCGGCCCCTATCATGGCCCTGTCTAGATGTTGGGCAATCTCTGAGCACATGTTCGGGCTTCCCACACCCGAAGCAAGCACCTGTACCCGCAAAGCACGGACCTGTATATCTCCGGCCACACCTGTTGCAAACTAGGATACTAGAGTCTTCGGGCCTGCTACTCTGACCCCTAGAGCATGATGCTTGTCCCCTCTATTTGTTCCTATATCGGGATGGCACACTCATTGCTAAAGATACTAGGGCTGATGATATTTGGTGGGACTACCGTTGATGCCCACCACATAGTCTTGGCTGAGAGAATCTATAGTTGTCTGTCCTAGCCCTCTTGGCCTCTCTCTCCCTTAGATATGCCACCTCCATCTGCTCGGTGTACAAAACTATCCGAGGGAAATCCATATCCTGATGGAGAATGGAAGTTCTGCAATCCTTGTCTAGATAGTCTGCCACCCCATGAACAAACCTGCTCACTTGAGCCCTCTAATCAACCACTAACTCTGAGGCGTGCTTTGACAGACGAGTGAACTCTAGGGAATATTCCTACACTATCATCTTTCTTTGTTTTAGATTCACGAACTCGGCTGCCTTCAGCTCCCTTATCTCGCGAGGGAAGAACCGATCTAGAAAAGCGACGTGAACTCATCCCAACTGATAGGGCCTGCAGCGGCTGCCCTACTATCCTTCCACTGTCTAAACCAAATGTGTGCAAACCCCTTCAACTAATATAAGGCCAAATCAGCACATTCTTTTCCATTCACCCCCATGACCTGGGAGATCTTCAAAATCTCATCAATAAGCTCATGTGGATCCTCGTCCACCTTTGACCCAAGAAACTCTGGTGGGTTCATCCTTAGAAAATCTAATACTCATGCTGCCGCCGCATTCCCGTTCTACGGGACATGTGCTCCTGCCTACTGGTTGACCTGGATGGTCAAGGCCTACGCTAGCATCTGAATGGCTGCCCTGAATTCGGCGTGGACAACTGGCTCCGGTGCATGGTGATCATAGGCTGGTGGGGCTTGTTGGTGCCCGTCCCCATTACCATCATGGTGGCCATTTCCATTTCCATATCTTTTGTCGTTGACTCTGCAGGAAGGCATGATTCTACAATCGCGAATAGCAATAGTTAGAAGGGTAGAGAGACATTTCACCGCACAACATAGATCATGAAAGAAGGGAACATTTTCTAAACGTCTCATAGCCTCTTCATCACAAGTGTGGCGCGCTTCACACCCATGAAAAAGACTCTACTTAATGCGTATTTCAGACACCCTAGGACACTTCAAAACCTATTGCTATGATACCAAGTTTTTCACGATCCGAACATAGGCCCGGATTGAGATATGAGACAAGGAGCCACGAGAGACTCCAAGTCGACCCATGGAATGAACATACATATAACTCAATCAAATAAGGTGGAAGACTTAACATAATAAATATAGTGGAAGTCTAATCATAACATAACATCAGAACTAGAATTCACTTCATACATGACAAGTTGATTACTACATATAGTATGAAAGCCTCTAACATATTTGATGGGTTGATGGGATAACGCCCCCAACTAACCTGGCAAGTCTGAAAATTGGAAATACAAGATAACTGGAAATGAGTGGTCCTTGAGAGGTGAGGACTCACCACTGAAGCTGAATGCTAACTTCAAAGAACTGTCTAATGACGGGGCTGAGTCTGAAGATAGGAGCATGTATCATGAAATGATATAGCATAGAATATGCGGTCAGTACGTAGAATATACCAAGTATGAAAGGTTAGTATAACCGCTTAAATAAATAAAATCATTTACAACATACATAATATAAAACATAATCAAGATAAGAATCTGAGAGTAGGGCTTGCATGCTAATTCCTGAAATAATGATCTGAACATAACTGAACATCATAACTGAATCGAATGACCCAAAGCTAGAATCTAATAATCATAAGTAAAACTGTACATTGGGTCAAACATTCTTTAGAACATATATATATATATATATCAAAAATAATAAACGTGCATAACTTAAATCATGAGGAATAAGGGGAGACTCATCATATAACCGACATTACCACGATAGAGCTTACGTGGTCCCGACTATTACACTCAAGTGGGCAGAGCCGTCCAAAGCCTTGACAGGGCTAAGGACGCTACCATGATATCGATATCAAGCTAAAGGCTCCTTGGGGCAGGGGAAAGCTCACAAAGGAGGTCCACAATAATCTTCATACCTATGTTGGCACGTAGTTCTAAGGCATAGGGTTGACTGACCCTGAGCCTAATCGGTGCTAAATACTACTCCCAAAAACATGCATATGCTCTCCATCGATTTTCAATGAAGCTGACCATCATCTAGTGACGAAGCTGAATAATCATGTACATATAAATATGAAATCATACGTGAGAAGCCTTGGCTCAAACCACACCACAAGTTGAACATAATTGGGAGTCTTGACTCTAAAATCATGTGGTAAGCTAATTGACTTGAAATTATAAATTCATACTTGAACATATGGGCTTACCTAATACTTAAACATGCTTGAAAATACTTGATTTACTTGAAAACATGATCATGAATGTGGGTAACTTGAAAACATGTTTTTCATCATAAATATCTCTTCATACTTGACCATACATCATAAATCTCAACTTTCATGAACTTCTCATGGATGGGAATTATAATTTATAAAACTTGAAAATATGATTTATAATTGAAAACATTGTAAAACTTGCCTATGAATCATAATTCAATAATAGAAACATACTTAGATCATACCCATGTAGAAACTTAGGAAATTCATGCATTGGGTTAAAACCCCATAGGATAAACATATAAATTATCATGAATTAGAGAGGGATTGTGCATGGATGTGAACAAATTCACCCACTCATAACTTTACATACCTGAGAGAATAAGATTCTACAACTTCTCTAATTGCCCAAGGAAAAACTGAGAAGAACTTGAAGGAAATTGAGCTTGATCACCTCTCTAGACCTTTACTCTTGCATGCATCAATAAGAATATCCTAGAATGAAGTTACCCCTCTTAAAACTCACTATTCAAAGCTTAAAATGACGTAGTTTAGGCCTTAGGATCATAGAAATTACGGATAAGCTCTAATTAAATTCGCAGGAAAAAACTAACTACCAGTCCCAACGAGGGACTGGACGAGTCGTGACCACAGACCCCGTGTCCACCGCCCAAAGTTATATATATATATGTTAAGTAGCTTCATTTGATTTCATACAGATATATATGTTCTTCATCCCAACAGCAAAGTTACACCATTTTTAAGTTAATTTCCTCCATTTACATTGTCAAACGTCACCTGAATTCAAATTAACTTCGGGTATAGAAGTATAAGGCTGCAGGGAGCATTACTACGAAGTTAGTTTCGTGAAATTCGTCCAGCGAATCATAACCCCGCCGAGCTAAATTTGTTGGAATTTCCCCAAACTAGTGTCAATACCATCACAGGCTTAAGGTAAGCATTTCTTCCTTCTGAACTTTCGAGAAATTACAAGTTTTCAACCGTGTTCCGTTAAGTTGAAATATAGTTAATATTTATATATAAAGTTATCATTTTCTCTGATTTTAGTATTGAAATTAGCCTCATTCTTCCAATAATATGATTGCAGTCGAGAGGAGCAGTTGAATACGAGCTGAAACTCGCCAGTTAATCGATAGTCAGCGAACAAGGTATGTTAAGGCAATTTCCTTCGGCAAGTTAGTTTCTTTAGTATGATAACTCAGTTTGAATCCCAGTAAGAGTACCAGAAGCATGTTTATTATGATTAGTTGTTGTAATTAGCTGAAACCCATATTCCATGTTTAGTTGGGATGGATTATGCTTGTATAGCATTCATGACCGACCCCAGGGTTATTAGCTATGTCGACGCCCGCCAGGGGCGAGATGACGTCGCTTTACGGAGCGGTATGCCATCCGCCAAGGATGAATATGGGGGCCCAGGTCCTCATATGTTGTGGTTGGCTTTATACACTCCCGTCGAGCCTGGTGCTCGGGGTGCAAATATCAGGAGTCCACTGGATTTAGACACAGCTACAGTCAGGGACCAAGCGGGCCCGTTGCAGACCCAGGGGGACCGGTAAGACGGCTATAGCTATTAGTTGACCTAGTGGGACCTTGATAGGGGTATATCGACTGAAGTGCACTCATCAGGGATTATGGGGGCCCTAGGTGGGTTATATTGTGCTAGTTGTACCTTCCGGCTTATGGGGGTCAGGTAAGGTTTTTGTTTGCTTTATTTATTTATAAATTATATAATAAGAAGTCCTATTATTCAGGTATGATCTCTATCCCTTCATTTCAGTTATTTTTAGTTCTATCCCGTTATTTCGGTCATTTACAATTGTCGCCTTACATATTCAGTACCTATTGTACTGACGCCCTTTCTGTGGCACTGCATTACCTGCCTGCAGGTACAAATAGATGAGAAGCATGTCCCTCGTAGCTTTCAGATAGCATCACCAGAGCAGTTAGCTCCTTTCTTCCGGAGCTTGTATAAAGAAGGTTTACTTCTTTTTTATTGTACAGTTCATGGGTAGATCGGGGCCCTATCCCGACCATCATATTACTCCTAGAGGTTTGCAGATTGTTTTCGTTTCCCTGTGGTTAGCTGTTATTGGTTGTGTAGGGCCTATATGTGCTTTAGTTTACGTGTTGGCCGTGTGGGGCCCATATGTGTTTTAGTTTACATGTTGGTTGTGTGGGGCCTTGTTTAGCTGATAGACTAGCGGCCTTATCGGCCATAGTTTAGCTTAGCACTAGATTTACTTTATAGTCATAACTAGATATCATGGTGGCCTTGTCGGCCCGCATAGGATTCCCTGTTATTGTCATTTCTGGTTAGTTGTTTTGCTTTACAAGTGGCTATAAGGCCTTGTCGGCCGAAGGTTATATTTACAGCCGAGGTATAGCCTGTTGTTTACTTGAATTGAGAAGTAAGCCTGCACCAGGAGTGCACATCTTAGCTTAGTCAGTTCAGATCCTAGTAGGGCACCAGGTGCCAGTCATGCCTCCCAAGGTGGGGCGTGACAATCTACCCCTTATTGAGTTTGCGTACAATAACAGTTATCATTCAGCTATTCAGATAGAGCCTTATGAGGCTTTATATGGGCGGAAAAGTAGGTTCCCCATAGGATGGTTCTAAGTAGAGGAGGAAAGGTTGATCATACTTGATATGATACATCAATCAGAAGAAAAGGTGAAACTTATTAGAGAACGTTTGCTAACAGCTCAGAGTCGTCAGAAGTCCTATTTTGATGTATAGCATAGAGACTTGGAGTTTAATGTCGATGATTGGGTATTTTTTAAGGTTTCACCTATGAAGGGTGTGATAAGGTTTGGAAGGAAGGGAAAGCTTAGCCCTAGGTTCATTGGCCCATATCGGATCCTTCGAAGGATAGGCCGAGTAGCTTATGAGTTAGAACTGCCTTCAGAGCTAGAATGTGTTCATCCAGTTTTCCATGTGTCAATGCTACAAAAGTGCATAGGAGACCCTTCTTGTATTGTCTCGGTTGAGGATATTCAAGTTACTAAAGGGTTGTCTTACGAAGAGACTCCAGTTGCTATATAGATCGACGGGTTCGTAGATTGAGGACTAAAGATGTAACCTCCGTTAAAGTCCGATGGAGGAATAGAAATGTAAAAGAGATGAATTGGGAAGCTGAGGAAGACATAAGGTCTAAATATCCTCACTTATTCCAGGCTTGATCCAGATTGTACTATCGAGGTGAGATCGTTATTCAATTATTGTCGTGTTGCTTATATTATTAGTATTGACTAGTTTCTCACTTTTATATTGTAGAGTAGTTGTTTGCAGCATCCTGTGAGGCACCTATGATGGATTCTTCTGCTTTTCAGGTTTCTAGATAGTCCATATTACAGAAGAGACTCAGCCGAAATCTTTCCGGCAATGATTAAAAGAGTTGAGTCTCTTAAGCTTAAGATTACATTTGAGGACGAATGTTCCTAAGGGGATATGATGTTACACCCCATAAGTTTCTATAATTTAATCGATGCGTGCAGGCATATGTTAATAGTTTTAGAGTACGACGCATGCCAGAAAGGGATTGGGGAATGAATATATTAGCACGTTGATGAGCGAGCAGGAGGCTGGGCGCTGCCCGTCCGACGCCATGGCTGGCACGTTGCACCTGTGGCCTGGCGCGCTACGCCCCTAGCCACCTCAAGCCTATTTATATATGTTTTAAGTTCAAGATTAATCATATGAACATTTCCCTAGAAACAGACCCTCGGCCATATAATATTTCCCTTCAACTTTTCATCCGATTTTCACCAAATTACACCGTTAAACTATGCTTAAACGCAAATTAATCTTGGATTACAAGTTTTGGGCCTACGAAGAACGTTCCTATGGAGTTATTTCTTGAAATTTTTCTCGGATTGTTGGAGCCCCACTGAGTAAAAGTTGTAGAAATCACTTCTAATTGAGTCCTAAGGGGCTACAAGTGATAAGTAAGCATTTCTACCTTCTAAACTCTCGGTAATTTTGTATGCTTACGGATGAATTAGATAGAGTTTGATTTGTAGTTAATGTCCTTGAAAGATATTGTTATTAGTCATTTCCAAGTATTGAAAATAGCTTTATTCTCTCAGCGTAAGGGCTGCAATTTGGAGAAATTACCGACTTTAGGTTGGAACTATTTGGGTGAACGGAAATCGACAATTGAGGTATGTTAAGGCTAACCTCTTTGGCAAGTTATCCTCATCGTATAATCAATACGACCCATGCCTTGTAAGTAAGTTATGAGTAGGTATATTGTGATTAGCTGTTATAGATAGATTTGAGACTAAAAGGTAGGACTTCGGTTGGGATTGACCCCACCTCAGATGGCCTTCCACTGACCAACCTCAGGGTTGCTAGCTGTGTCATTGTCTATGGGGCTATAGATCGCTCAGAGGAGCTATATGATGTCTGAAAGGACTATGTTCAGGCCTACAAGGCTGTATTACATTCCATCCATGAATGGAATTCTTTTATGCCATAATAGCATTACTAACCCTCTGTCAGGCCATGAGAGCCCAGGGTGTAGTCACAGGAGCCTATAGGGCTCAAACACAGTTATAGGAGCTCAGCGGGCTCAGTTGCAGACCCAGAGGTCAGGTAGGTTGGCTATAGTTACCTGTTGAATCATATTGACCATGTTAGGGTATATAGATTGGGTTGTACTTGCCAGGGCTTATGGGGGCCCAAGTAGGTTATTATGTGTTGATTGTACCTTCTAGGCTTATGGGGACCAAGTGAGGTTCTTGTTTGTATACTTACTTGTTAGTTATACTTTAGATCGTGAGGTTATTCAAGTTAAAACTCTTATCCCTCTTATTGATTAATTTCAGTTCTTTTATCAGCTTTTATTCAGCTTTTGTTACTGTCTTACATTTTTGGTACATATTGTACTGACGCCCACCTATGGGGCGCTGCATACTTGCCTACAGGTGCGGACAGACGTGTTTCAGGACCTCCTTAGTTGTCATGCAAGGGTTAACAGATCAGTCAGCTTCTTTTCTCCGGATTTGTCAATTAGAAAGGTTTGCTCATTTGGTTGTATAGCTTTTGGGCAGGTCGGGGCTCTTTCCAGATCACTATTTCACTCTTAGAGGCTTGCAAACTACAGTTCCTAGTTGTTGGTTGTTGTTGGACATGTGGGGCCGACATATGTTATATTTTGTGTGTTGGTTGTGTGGGGCCTAGCTTAGCTATCGGTCAGCAGCCTTGTTGGTTGTAGTTTATGTATAACTGCCTGTCTTTCTTTTGTTATGACTTAGACAGCATGGTGGTCTCATCGGCCCGCATAGGATCCTTTTATTTTTGTGACTGTTGGGTTAGCTGTTTTTATGCAAGTTTGTAGCGTGGACTAGTTGGCTCGAGGCTGTGTTTACAGCCAAGATATAGCTATTTGTTTTCTTGGTGCATATTCCCAGCTAGGTCAGCCCAGGTTATAGTATGGTACTAGGTGCTAATTACGCCTCCCAAGGTGAGGCGTGACAGATGAAGGTTCACTTAAGTATTTATATTTGCACCATAGTAGCCTCTCCATATCTCGTGGAGGAACGAGGAGGGGAAATCTTGGGGTTTCTAGGAGAAGAAGGGAGGAGAAGAGTAGAGAAAGTGAGATATGTGACGGTTGTCGGAGACAATTGATGGTGGTCATTGGATGGAGATGGTATCTGTGTTTGGTATTGTAGCGTCCCACCAGTCAAGGTGGGCGGTCTCAGAGAAAAACGGGGGAGGAAGATGAGGAGAGGCATAGAGGGTGACATTTGGTGGTTCTGGTTTCATGGGGAAGGGAGAAGATGGAGGTGCAGCGCTGTTGAGGAGTGTTCGCAAAACAGTGAGAGAAAGGAGGGAGAGAGAGAGAAGGAGATGAGAGAGACAACGAGCAAAGGATGGCAATGTCGATGGTCTGCTGTAGCAGTGGTCTTTAATTATGGGGCCTCATCGGTGGTGGTGGTTTGCGATTCTAGAGAAATGGAGATAGAGAGAGGAGAGTAAAGGCTGCGGTGGGTTCAGTAGGGGAATTTAGGTGGAAATTAGTTAGAGTTTGAGTCATATAGGATAAGAAAGCAAAGTTTTTAATTGATCTTATTCATAGGATCAATTATGATGAATGGATAAGATCCAATGGGGTTTCTAGGTCAAGTTATGGGTCACAGATTAATGGGTTATGGGTTGGGTTAATTTAAATTGAATTGATTTACAATGTGGCTAAGATGTGCTCAATTTTGACTAAAATTGGTATAAATTAGGTAACCAGTGGCTAGATTTTAAATAAATTACGGAGAAATTGAATCAGCTGCTATATAATTAATAAAAATATCACATTTAAAATTTATCAAATAAATAACATAATGG
>JACEIK010000301.1:482331-497219 GCA_018107945.1 Datura stramonium | reverse complement strand
CTACAGAGAGTTAACTGTAATTTATCCAGAGTTAAGGGGGGTGATTTGTATGTTCATATAAAATATTGAGGCCTTATCTATCTTTTTTTTCATTCATTCAATATATCACAAAATCACCACTGACAATTGCTAAGGCAATTTTCAGCTCGAGCATGAAGAAGAGTGTGTCGACGACGATCACTGTACTATTTGTGGTTGCCGGAATACTGATTTCTTACTATTCCGATGCCTCGTCGGCGGAATCAGACCCTACGCCAGCTCCTTGGCCTCATCAATTCCACTCGTTACTGTTCGTTAACTACAGCGGATCTCTAAGCCTAATCGACCTTTGGTACGATTGGACCAATGGCCGCAACTTCAACATCATACAGGACCAGCTAGGTAAGCAGCGGAGGTGGCGGATTTAGGATTTATGTTTTATGAGTTCAACTCTTTAGTTTTTTTTAGTATTATGGGTTCATATTATACTATTTGCTGTTTTTCTGGTGAAATTTACATATAAGTTTATATGCTGCATCAAAAGTAATGAGTTTAGATGAATCCGATGCCGAAAAGCTACATTCGCCTGTGTACGGGTTGAGCAGAACTCAATAGCTTTAGCTTAAACTCTATATAGATGTTTTAAAAGTTTATTTTGGCTTATAGAGAATATAACAACAACAACCACCCAGTATAATCCCACCAAGTGGGGTCTGGGGAGGCTAGAATATACCTTATTACTAGCTCAGAGGTAGAGAGACTTATAGAGAGTATGTTAATTAAAATTTAGATATTCAAAAGGTGCACGAAAAGTATTAAGTTGCAATTTTTTGCAATTCTCATGTCTATATGATGAAAAGATAGATTTTGAAATATCGATCAAAATTCAAGAATTTTGAAAAGGGAAACATGTCACATATATTGGGAGTGGGAGTAATATGTATAAATAATTTATGTAGAATCAGTAAAGTAAGCTGATTTAAAGTTAAGAAGTTATAAACTCAAGATTCTAGTTCTGTATTTGTAGGTAAGCTTCTCTACGATCTCGAATGGAACAATGGCACTGTATTCCGCTACACTTTAGATGATGATAAGAAGGAGTGTAGTTCCTCGCTGCTTGATGTTGGGATTCTTCGACCTAATTGGCTTGACGGAGCTACTTATCTTGGTCAGCAATTATACGACGGATTTCTCTGCAATGTATGGCAGAAGGTTGATTTCATTTGGTATTACGAAGATGTTGTCACCAAGAGACCCGTCCATTGGGTATTCTATACCGGTACGTCCCCTCAATCCCCCTTTTTCTCTAAATTCAGTCAAACTTCTTTATAATGACGTTGTTTATTTGGATATTTTTGGAATGCGCTTACAGAGAATATAGAATATTGGTTCCAAAGAAAACTTGGTTGATACAGTGAAATATTGTTATAGAAGATAATTATTTATATAGAGGTCTGATTTTATATTATCTAGTACCAATACTGGGCCTTCCATTTTATGAGTAATTACTTCCTCTATTTCAATTTATGTGACATAATTAATCATTTTGGAGTTTAAGAAAGAAGTTTCATCATTGCACTGGAGAAAGTAAGAAAGAACTGATTGTTTCTTATATGTTGACTCTATCAGCTCTATATAGTATCATAATCAATTAATCAAATTTCATCAAGTCATAGCTTCATTGAGCTAAAATAACCTGACAGATCAATGACGTTCATGGATTAGTCACAAGGAGAAGTTAACCGGACAATATTATAGTAACTGCATTTGATCGAACTACATAAAGACTTAGGCGAGTTGAAGAAAACTGATTTTTTTTACACTAAACTTCTAATGACATGAGATCTAATCTGTTCTTTTATCAGTGTACTAACTTTCTGAAATCGATTCGTGTATGTAAACTACCAAAGTCACTCTGAAAAGTTCAGCCATTTTCTTCCTTTTCCAATTGACAAATTCCGAGTTCTTTGTTCTTATTCTATTATTTCCTAGCTGATCCAATATATTACCTGCTTCACCTTTCAGCAAGCTTTGTTCAAAAACCTATGCAAATCATTATCTTGTTGCAAGAGTGAATCTCATTGTTGTCGTACTCTTTATAAAGGATGCTCGTGTTATAGGAGCGATAACAAGTTTAATGTTGCAGGAAGATCTATTCACGTAATGACTTTCGAAGTGGGAGCAGTTCTCGAGGACGCAAAATGGCAAGCCCCTGTATATTGTTTCGACAAAAAACAGGTTAAAGATCACCCTGCATCATCAGACAACAATATTCTGGATACCGACTCTAGTGGTATTTTAAGAGTGTTCATATAGCTGATTATATGTAAATAGCTAGATGTGTTTAGTAATGTAAATGTATTTTGCCTTGTTTTGCTGCCTGTATCAGAAGTTAAAACAGGACAGAAATAACCAGTGTCATCCCCTACTGTATTGACAATAAGAAGCTTGCTGAAAAGCAGTTAATTCCATCAGTGTTGTATATAGTACAACAATAACAACCTATGTTAGCTCAGACTCTTCAAAAATGACAACGAGTACGTGTCGGATCCTCCAAAAGTAGTACATTTTTGGAGGATCGATACAGATATGGCAACATTTTTGAAGAGTCAATTCGATAACATATTCTAGGGGGTCCTTTTTTTCAATGATATAATGTTTGCATTCGATCAGACTTTCTAAATGTTCCATAATTAAATCGACTAACATCACTTTCGAGATGTCCTCTTATTTATAAATAATATGTTAAAAAAAATTCAGTTCCATTTGACTCGGGGGCATTTCAATAAAAATCTCATTTTTTTTAATTGATAAGTTCTCTTTCAGTGCCTTACTATTTATAAGAAATATTGATTTGAGAGAGCTTTAATTTATGAAATCTCGGTGTGGTATCAACTGACACCTAAACTTTGTTCTGCAACGATTTTCAAAGTTAGCATTTATTTTAGCATATTATACGCTCGATTCTAAGAAAAAAAGATCTTTCTTATAAATTACCTAAATTTAATAAAAACACATTTGTTAATTCATTCCGTTTTAATTCACTCAAATTTAATTTAATCCGCTCATTTACCACTCCTATTAGTAGAATTACGCCCCCTATGAGGTCCTTGCTGCCAAACGAAGATAGAAAAAAAAAAGAGAAAAATTAATAAATAAAAACATTTGTCTTTTTAATATACATTAATCACATAATTATTACTTTCTCCATTTCAATTAATTGATTTTTTTTAAACTTCGTTTAAAAAAAAATATTTCTTTTCTTTTTTAATAAATTTTTAATTTCAATTTCCTCGTAACATGTTACATTCAAAAAATTCAAAAATCTTTTTTACTTTTTAAAAACTCTGTTTCAAGTTAAAATCAGACAATCAAACTAAAATAGAGAGTCATAATTATGTAATTATGTGGAAATCAAATTTAAATTCTCCGTTTCAATTTAATTGTCTAATTTTGACTTGACATAAAAATTTTAAAGAGTAAAAAAAAATTTTAAATCTTATTACATTAAATAAAAAAATATGTAAAATATATCAAAACGTCATTTAACTTTATGATCTTAAATATCTCATTTAAAAAGATAAAATTAAAAAATTATTTTAAAAAAATAAGACAAATAATTTATTTATTTTTAAATAGTAACTAGTAATTTAAAAAATAAATGGGCTTTTCCCTCGTAAATATCGATCACAAAAATAATTTGTCATTTACCAAAATGCCAAACACTTGTGGCGTTCCAAGGGGAGAGGGCCCATGGTTTCCGCACGTGATCATCATTTCTTAGTTCTATTAGTGGTTGTTTTGATTCACGGATTGAATTATTTCGGGATTATAATTTTGAAAATTATAAAATTTTATTTTATTTCAAAGGTGGGATAAAATAAGTTTAAATTTATTGGGATAAGATAAGATATTTTAAAATTAAGTTTGAGATAAAATTTATACATATTTAATTAAATTAATTGTATGAATTTATATTGTGTTTGATTGACGATATAAATTTTATTCTTCATTAAGTAATTTTCATCCACATAAATATTCATGACCCAATTTAAATCACATTTTTTTCAAACAAAAAAAACTCACATAAAGGGATACAAAGAGCATCTAACTATATGATCTAATGGTCAATAAAATCGATTCATGAAATTTTAGGTTAAAATTTCAGTGAATACAAAAATAATAATCTTTTAGAATCACTATTAGTGGGATTATTTTTTATTTAATATTTTTTAAAGAACGTCTAAATTATTTATAGAGAGTATATTAAATACAGTCTTTCTATATTACAAAAGTAAAAATAAGATTTCCATCTATTCAAAAGCCTCCTCGTAATTACGTTGAACACGTTATTATTATTATTAATATCTAAAGAAAAAAACCGACAAGTAAAATATAATAATAAAAAAAATAAAAATTTTATTTATTTATCAAAGTCTTAATGGACAGAATTATCCGAACCCAAGTACGTCCGAGCCCAACACAAAAACTGTCGTGTGTGTCAGACAAAAAATAAAACAAATAAAAAAAATAGCTAATGCATAGTCACCACTCGACTAGTGGACTGAATCTACATACATACAGCTATAGATAGGGGAAGGAGAGGAGAATTCCTTTCAAAGGAGTGAATGAATAACCTGAAGTAAGTAATTGGGGTGCGCCTCCATTATGTTATACCTATGACTATCCTCAGCCTCTGCTAAAATCTCCATTAATCTTTCTAAATTCAGGTCCACCATTACTCTCTCTTTCTGTTTCTTGATTGCTTTGGAATCTCAGATCTTTATGTCAGAAAGTTTCAATCTTTTCTTGAATTGCAGGTATTTTTTAGTCATCTTTATGTTAAAAAAAGTTTCAATCTTTGTCTTGAATTGCAGGTATTTTTTAGCCATGGAGTTAGGTGACAACAAGATTCTGAATGTGGGGTTGCTACTAGTTGCGACCCTTTTGGTAGCAAAGCTCATATCTGCACTGATTATGCCCAGATCCAAGAAGCGTTTGCCTCCAGTTATCAATTCATGGCCGATTATTGGTGGGTTGATTAGGTTTCTCAAAGGGCCAGTGGTGATGCTTAGGGAGGAGTACCCAAAGCTTGGGAGTGTGTTCACCTTGAATCTGTTGAACAAGAACATCACATTCTTCATTGGCCCAGAAGTGTCTGCACATTTTTTCAAGGCCCCAGAAACAGATCTCAGCCAACAGGAGGTTTATCAGTTCAATGTGCCTACTTTTGGACCTGGTGTAGTGTTTGATGTTGATTATACAATTAGACAGGAACAGTTCAGGTTCTTTACTGAGTCACTCAGAGTTAGTAAGTTGAAGGGATATGTGGATCAGATGGTCATGGAAGCTGAGGTACTAAAGAGAATCAATTTATCTTTTGTTGAATTGATTAGTGACATTTATTGTTTGTCTATTAATGTGTGCTTCAGTTTTAAGCCTTTCATGTATGTGCCTATTTTATCTGATATAAAAATGGGCACATGTCTATGTGCTCTGATTGTGTTTCAAGATAATTTGATCTGTGTCACTGTAATTAAACAAGAAAATGTTTATATTGGTTGCCTTATTTAAGATAATATCCTTGGATCTCAGAAATGCATGTTGCTCGAGCTCTCCAAAAATATGTAACACCTGTGTGGGATTCTGTAAAAATGTACTGACTTAAGGGGATCCCTCATTCACAGTATTTTTAAATAGTCCGAGCAACATAGTCAGAAATCATCTTCTGCTCTTGGATCTTTCATTCTTTCCCCCCTTTTCCCTTTCATTGTTTTTCGAGTTAATTTCTCATATGGTCACTCAACTGTGGATATTTTACTCAAAAAGTCACTTTTCTTTGCTTTATAACTCAAAAGTCACTCAACTATTGGTGTTTCACTCACAAAGTCAATTAACTATTGATTTAGTTTGGTAATCACTTGTTTTACACTTTTAAGACTTCAGTTGGGAAGAACAAGAATCCCCTACCAGATCCTTGGCCTAGTAAGAAATGCATGCTGTCATTTCTTACTGTACCTGCAAGAACTAAGGGCTCACTATTTTCATGCAATTAGTATGTTTATTTCATTTGTGTGACCACAAGTTTTGTCCTTCAGTTTGGGAAGAGGTGGAGATATTTGTTTAAATGGACTAGCATTTGCAATAATTTTGGTGTGAATTATCCCTTTTTGGAAGGGGGGCTTCAGTTAATCATGCTTACACTCTAAGATGGAGGAAAAGTATGGCAGAATGCTCTTATAATATTTGCATAACATTTATAGACCTTGCATAATTGTAATTTGATTGACTGGCTTTGTTGTTCTTCCTTTTGACAAATGAAGGAGTACTTCTCAAAATGGGGTGACAGTGGTGAAGTAGACCTAAAGTATGAACTGGAGCATCTTATCATACTGACAGCTAGTAGATGTTTGTTGGGAGAAGAGGTCCGTAATAAACTCTTTGACGATGTGTCTGCTCTCTTCCATGACCTGGACAATGGGATGCTCCCAATTAGTGTAATCTTTCCCTACCTCCCAATTCCAGCCCATCGCCGACGTGACAAAGCTCGCAAGAAGCTCGCAGAGATCTTTGCAACCATCATTAATTCTCGAAAAAGTACAGGCAAGGCACAGAATGATATGTTACAGTGCTTCATTGACTCGAAGTACAAAGATGGACGGTCGACGACAGAGTCTGAGATCACAGGTCTTCTAATTGCTGCACTTTTCGCTGGGCAGCATACCAGTTCCATCACTTCCACTTGGACAGGGGCCTACCTCCTCTGCAACAACAAGTACATGTCTGCTGTTGTGGATGAACAGAAGAATCTGATGAAAAAACACGGGAATAAGGTAGATCATGACATCCTTTCTGAGATGGAAGTCCTCTACAGATGCATAAAGGAAGCCCTGAGACTCCATCCTCCACTGATAATGCTTCTGCGTAGTTCACATAGCGATTTCAGTGTCACAACCAAAGAAGGAAAAGAATATGACATTCCTAAGGGCCATATTGTTGCAACATCACCTGCTTTTGCAAACAGGCTGCCACATATCTACAAGAATCCAGATACTTATGACCCTGATAGGTTCGCCCCGGGTAGAGAAGAAGATAAGGCTGCAGGAGCATTCTCATATATTTCTTTTGGTGGAGGCAGGCATGGCTGTCTTGGAGAACCATTTGCTTATCTGCAGATAAAAGCAATATGGAGTCACTTGCTGAGAAATTTCGAGTTTGAACTGATCTCGCCTTTCCCTGAAATTGACTGGAACGCTATGGTTGTCGGTGTCAAAGGCAACGTAATGGTGAAGTACAAGCGCCGAAAGCTCTCCACTGAATGAACTGATATTATCTCTGGATGAATACTAGCAGTAATTTAAGATCATTATGTTGCTTGGTTAGCCTTTATTTCTGTTTGATGTTGACTTCTATGTTGATGTTGGTCCTCTTTCTAGCCCTATCTTGAAGGTTGCAATGACTATGGTTAAGTTATTAGAGTATGCTGTTTTACACCTTGTGATTTAGTTTAGTTTGTGTTTTTCTTCCATTGGCCTTTTTTTGAATATCTGGACTTTTATCATATTCTCAACAGCAAAAAGTTAATTCAACTGTGCAGGAAGTGGACCTTCTGAAAAGGTTAAGTTTGCATTATATTTAGCAGTGTGAAGTATGCATTCCACCATATGTTTACCAATATATATATGTATAAGTTTGCTTTTTCTGTTCAGGACTGAGTTTAAAGATGTGTATACACTATACAACTTGTTTTATAATAAACCAAAAAAAAGAAAAAATAGAAAAAAAGCAGCATACTAGTTGTTAGGTGCAAAAGCTTACCATTCTGATTTGTGACAAAAGCTATAGTTGATAGTAAAGTGGTACTTTATTTCTTAATTAAGCTCATCAAACAAGCGATATTTTTTTATCATGACTTTGACCCGAGCTATCCTCAATCTAACTCATTAATCAAGCGTGATATTCGATCATGACCCCAACCAAGCCATCTCCGCCCACCAACTAAGCCTAGCCACAGGCAAGATATTGGTATTACCCAACAATTCCTCCCCAAAACTTGTCAGATACATCATGTTGTTCCTCATAATCGAACCCATGACTTTAGTTTTAATACTAACAATCATGACAAAAAGGGATTGCTAATCATAACCTCAACTTTGATACTAACAATCATTATAAGAGAGGATTGCTCAGGTGATAAGCACCCTCCACCTCCAACCTTATTGCGAGTTTGAGTGACCAATGGAGGAAAAAAAGCGAGAGTTCCTACAGAGAGCTAAGAAAAAAAAGGAAAAGATACTAACAATCATGTGGCGCCTTCCTGAGATGTCTTGGAAGACTGACATGAGGCAAAGCAACTGTTCTGTCTCAGTATGTTAGACTAGACTGTCAATATCATATGGACAAATTAACATCAAAATTATAGCAAGCAAAGAGAGAATTGAATAAAAGTTTGTATTAAAGAGAACTGTAAAAACAATGATTACAAGAAATGGTCTGAGGAGGAGACACCAATGCAGAGATTTCTTTCTCAAGACCAAGTAAAAACAATGAAAAGATCATCCTTCCTAGATTGTCATTTGGTGTAACCTATGTATGTTTTTTAGTTTGAAGTGTAATCTTATTTTTATAAGATATACTTTTAAAAATATGTTTTTTGGAATACAACAGCTTATGTTTAACTAATTAATTTGCAAAACAAGCTAGTTATAGCCAACTAAAATGTGAAAAATTAAGCTCAAACTCATATCGTCATCACAACAACATACTCAGTATAATCCCACAGTGAAATCTGAGGAGGTAGATTGTACACAAATCTTATCTTCACCTCAGAGGCGGAGGCTGTTTCCGATAAACTACTATACAAAATTGTCAAGCCCACAAGTTTTAATAAGGAATAGTTAACTTGCTACTTGTAAAAGTACTTTGCATTTTTTAAATAAGAAAATCATCTACAAGACTAATTCCAATCTGAGAACATGGAATGGAATGAAATGAGTCAAACTAACTATTCACACGAAAAGGAAAACAGTTGTCCTTCACCATGTCAAATGCATGATAAAATAAATCAAGAAAACAGGCACATTTGCCTTCAAAACAGTTGCTTTTTCTGGATTACAACAGAATGAAATTAAAAAATCACTTATACGCTACGGGCAGAGGGATGCTCGGCATACTACACTCCCAGAGATGCACTGTTGATGAGAGCAACTCGGATAATATAAGCATCACAATGGAGATAACACAAAGACGACCAAGTGAAAGAATAGGTCCGCGGTGGAGATGACTCAGAGACGGCTAACTGAAAGAACCAACGTTTAAGTGATGGTTAACCAGAAACAGTAATTCCTTCTAGAGAAGCCTAATTAGCATTGAACAAGCTTGTATGTTCGTCGGCGATTTCCTGTACACTACGAGATCTTTTCTTCCAACAACAATAGTCCTACCTCTGCAGCACACTGGTAACAAACACCTTGTATGCCCATTACAACGTGTACAATATGGTCACCCGGCACTGTTGGCAACCTCTGCAGCACGCTGTCTCATCATCTCCATAACAGCAGCCCGCCGCCGAGAATCAGACTGCTGTTGCAGCCGCCGAAGATGTTCTTTCAAATCTCTGCAAGAATGGTAATAAAGATGCAATTTTTAGGTTGTGAATAAGATTTAGCTGATATCAACATTGAGATTAATGGAACCAGGAGAGGGGGGAATTGCAGCAACATTATAAATTATTTATTTACTTCTATAACGACCTTTCTTTACTGCTATTACTATTACTATTCCAATATTTAATAACTTGTTTGTAACTATTATAAATTGTTATTTTTGGAAGTGATTACATACGCCACTTGTATATGGGAGCTTCTCCCAGTATTAATAAATTATTCGCCTTACAACAAACAACTATACCGGGAACTAACAGCCAACTGACCTACCGCCACGACTCATTGCATACTGGTATTAGTGGGATTCTCCCACACAATATTGGTATTAGTGCGATATCCACTCCATTCACACTTCCCCTTCCCCAACCCCTAATAAAATTTTAAAAAGGCAACTGACCTGCATCGTGGCACATGACACTCAGATACTTTGCATGCACGAGCATGAAGCTGAAGTAGATACCACATTTTCTTACAGAGAACACAACCTCCTGAAGCACGTATTTTGCACTGTATACCATGGCGAAAAAGCCCCTTAACTTTCCGACAGTTTGGATATTGACAATGAGAAGAGCGGCACTGAGATGCATGCACCAAAAGATCAAGCATCTTCCTAAGCTGCAGAGTCAAATTGCAAGATCATTTCAGACTCCACATCTCAAGCATAACAAAGAAATTAGCATAGTAACAAGAATGTTTTATCATAGACAAACACAACCAGGGATACACAAAGATAATGCCTAACCCTGTGATGCACTGCTTATCCTGATGACACAGAGTCGATATAGAAAAAGTTGATACTAGAAATTGGCACCTTCAGAGTGAGCCAAATACAGCAGTCTCCAGGGATAGTTCACAAAAGTTTTTAAACGAAGATCAGATGCCAAGAGTTTGTAGTCATGACGCAAAAAGAATAGGCTCACATAAGCAGATGACATGTTCATATAAACTAATGACCTGTATAGATTCTGTATGTTTCAGCGGTACTAGTTAGGTGGCCATTTTTGGATTTGTTTCTGTGACATTTCACCTTGAAAATTCAGAAACTTACAGGCACGTTATTAGTTAATATCTTACTGAGAAGAGGAAAGAACATCATCACATGTCCCAGAAAAGTATCAACAGTCTCTATGTAATGATTTTGGGAGAAATTAAACATCTCAAAAGATATCATATCATTCCGACAGGAGATCCCTTTTGCTTCTCCACAGCAAGTTATGTCGACTCACAAGTCTTGTGGATTAAGGTGACTTGACAGATAACTTTAGCCCAAAGGTCGTGAATAGACTAGAATATCATCAATGAACACTACCAAGACCTTGTCAAGAAAGAGTTTGAAAACCACGTTGATTAGATCCATGAAAGCTACAGGAGTGTTCGTCAACAGGAAGGACATAACAAAAACTCATAAAGCCCGCAGCGAGTCGGGAAAGCTGTTCTGGGAATATTCTCCTCTTATTTTTAACTGATGGCTTTGGGGCGTGGGGGGTTGAGTAATAGAGAACAGCAAAAAACCAAAACTAATATTAATGGCCAAGGAAAATGCACCTGCAGGACTCGTTGTTGCCTAGCTTCTTTATTCTGAGCATCACGCTCAGCAATGGATGGGTGATGAGTTAACTTGTGAGGATGATCAACTCCACCATCCTTCTGATAGCAAGCATTACACACATCATAATCAGGGCAAGTTTCACACCGCCAACCTTGACCAGTTTCTATGTCAAGATGACAAATATTGCAAGTTGTTACAAATGCTGGTGCAGTGGGATTATGAAGGTGGTAAAGGACCATCATTGAGGAATGTTTAGCACGCCGCAGGGTATCATATTGGTAATGGTTTCCTTGACAAAGGCTCAAAAATGCCTGCCTTGTATCAAAAAACTCACTCTCAAGAATTTCATCTTGATCCTTGGTATCAGCAGGTACATCATCAATTTCAGTCTGCAAAAGTTATTCCTCAATCATCAAATTCTACAATATATCAACACTATAACAACACAAAAACATAAAAGGACTACTTACTGGATAAAGCATATGAATGTCTTTGTGATATATAGGATGTCTTTCTCTGGCTTCGAGTTTTTGCTCAACTTCATAGCACCTAAAGAATAGCAGTACAGCTAAATGTTACAAAGAAAAGAATAACATGCTAGAATAATAAGAGCTGTCATCCTTAAGCAGGTTCTCTTTCAAATTTATATGGAATCTAGCAAACACTACTGCAATTGCAGATTTTTTCTTTTTTCTTTTTCCCTGTCATGCAGAGTAAGTAGTAAGTTAACCTATTAATCAATTATGTCTCTATCTCTCTCTTAGGAAGACCATACAATCCACATAGCTTATTAAGGGCTACAGTCTAAGAAAGGATAGGAACAGCAGGGAAAGTCAGCTTCTTCACATGATACCCCTTGGATGTTAAGGTTATGGGTCTTTGTATATGCTTTGTTTGAGCAGACCTGCATTCTGGAATCTCAACCTTCTATCCCAGTTCATACATTTCACCCTGTCAATAACTATATTTCTGCACGAACCTCGCCCCATATAATCAAAAAGGAAAAAAGAAAAACAAAGGGGAGAATGTAGAGGTAGAGTCTTCCTTCCTGGACTAATAACATGAAATGTATAGTTAGAAACTTAGGATCAATGAAAAAATTTACTCACATAATGTTCCTTCCTAACACCCTCTCCCCCCTGCCTTTTCTCAGCCAGAATGCACGCTTGCTAAGAAGAGATTATGTCAATCATAGATCCACTAAAACAATATTCCAAATAATTCTATTTTAAATCCTAAATGAGCCATTAAACACCTCCCTTCTCTTCCTCAGATTTTCTATGGGCAAATCACTCACCTCACTGCCAGACCAACTAAGAACCATTGTCCACAATATACAGCTAATTGGCAATGCAAAAGGTGATGATCCACCTTTCGCCCAATCCTTTGCACATGAAGCACCAACATAGGTGATCCTCCTCTTCCTTAGATTTTCTGTTGTCAAAAACACTCCCCTCGTTGCCAACCACACCAAGAAGCAAACCTTCCTAGGCACCATGGGAGCTCGAATAGAATTGTCTGATAATGTCGATTCCTCTACCTGGGAATCTCTCATAGTAAAATTTGACAATGAACAAACCATCTCTTTTCTCTCCCCATCTCCACGTGTTAACATACGGTGTGTTCTGCCCATACAAAAGCTCAACCAAGTTAGATATTCCTCAATCTCCCAATCCTGTAGGTTCCTCCTAAATATCAATCCCAGTAAACTTCTCCTCATGAATCATATGAATTTGTTAGATTATCCGCTCTCTTTACCAAGAAACTTTATATATGTCGGGAAGCACTTCCCTCAACAACCCCCCTCTGCCTCCATCCCAAATCTCCAAATCCACTTTCTTAGCAGAGCTCTGTTGAAAACCTTAGCGATTTTTTACTCCAAGTGCACCCTCATTCCTTTGGAGATGTGACAACTCTCCCGCTCACTAAATGGAATTTCTTTATATCCTCCATTGTATTCCATAGGAAGTTCCGCTGAAGTCTTTCCAGCCTTTGCATCACGATACCAGGTGCATGCAGAAGTGACATAAAACACCACCCCATTCACTTCTAACCAAACTAACATTACTCTTGAAAGATACCAAACCAAATGTAAGTGTATGAACGACTAAACATTAATGTCACTTAGTCTGTATCGTCTATATAAAACCTTTACTTCCATCCTATTTTGCATGCCCTAAAATTCCTTGTGAATCTTAGAGCAACTTCATCTCCTTTTTAACACCTTCAATCATCATAATATCTACGTACGATATGGAAAAATCATATTAGACAATCTTCCCTCATTTTATCCTCTATCTGTGCAACTCACAATTTTTGCAAGATGTGATCATTTCTGATCCCCCCCTTACACTCGACTTATTAATTTTTTCACAGTTCCATTTTTCTTTTTTATTTATACAAGTTCCCTATACAAATGTGGATTTATCATAATTTGACTTTACCTGCTAGTTGTCAACCTACCTCCTTTATTCAGACATGGAACAACTGTTTAGAGTTTAGATGTCACTATTGTTTCCTATAAATGTGTGGAAAATCACCTCATTCCTAATAAATTGGACATCATCTGATTCTGCAATATGTCGCATGCATAAATAGGAAACTATATTGCAAAGATTAGCAAGTTCATGTATCAAGAATGAGTGGATTAACAGGATCTACTAGAGATGTCGAATAGGCGGGTTGGTCACATTTGGCGGGTTGAAAATGGGTTGGATCTCAACCCGCCCATATTTTATGTGGGTAAAATACGGTTGGGTAAAATGGGGGTTGGGTAAAGTACTAGTATAACCCATTTTTAGTGACAAGAAATACTAGGTGATTTTTTCCCATCTGTTCTATCATTGGTGGACAGGGTATCAAATATCCCGTGGAATTAGTCGAGGTACACACAAGCTGACCCAGACACTACGGTTATCAAAAAAAAAAAAAAAACATCTACTCTTGTAATTAGGTGAAAATCTTGCTACAATGAGTTCTCTGTTTCCCCTTATTCTCTGATCAGTTCTTTGCTTTTATTTTATCATATTTTCATGTTCTTTTACATATATTATTTTCATTATTCAAGTATCTAATAATTGGTGTTTCACCTTCAAATTCCAAGTTCGTTAAAATTAAATACTTCGTTGGTTCCTTTTTTTAATGCAATCTAGTGTATGAAGAAATTTGCGATTCCCTTGGATCCTTTTAGTTGTCTCAAGTTATTAAAAGTAATTACTCTAATATATTTTATTATTTTTAAAAATCTTGATTGAATTAATTGTTTTTTTATCATTAGCCTTACTCTAACAAATGTAAAAAGAGATCAATATGTTCAAGGAAAAGTTGTGCGTAACTTGAGATAAAATAAATAATAATAATTTAGTAACTAAATAAACAAACTGTACAATTTGTTTTTTTTTTTAAATTTATCAAAGTGCAGTTTAATAACTCCAGTTTAAAAAATAATACAGTTTTCAAATCCATATTAATCACCTTTTTCAGGCTCTCAACACATGTACAAGTTAATAAATTTTTCATCCTCAAGCACGGTTTGAGCTTTTCACTCAAAGCCAATTATTGAACATAACAAAATGCTGGAAGGGCCATTGCATTGGAACAAAGGAATATAATCAGTATGTAAGGACCCTGTATTTAACCCGTATTTAACCATGTTCTTGCGGGTTAAATATGGGTTCAAGCCCATATTTTACCCA
>JACEIK010000301.1:446741-460021 GCA_018107945.1 Datura stramonium | reverse complement strand
CTCCTAGTTTAGGGTACGAGAGTCAAAGTACTTATTTTTGTGTATGAATTTGGACACAGATTATTCAAATTTCTTAAAATAAATTTGTTATATATTTAAAAACTATCAGAAAATAATACTAACTCAAAATAGCTAATTATTCAAAATATTTTTAAAAAAGATTGAGAAAATTACAGTAAAAAAAAATTGTTTAACTCTCTCAAAGAGCAACACCTTCACAGATAATAAGACGATGGAGTAGTCTAAGTTAATTAAGACATAATTAATTAAGGGGTTGTTTGGTTGGTAAATAAGTCACCCCGGGATAAATGATTCTGGGTTTAGTTATCTCGGGATTGTTATTCCATCCTCAATGAAGAATAAGGAATATGTAGTCCCGAAATTAATTTTTGGATGGGTTTATCCCACGTTTGGTTGGGATAAAATCTCGGGATAACTTATCTTGGGATTATAGTGCTATTTTTATCCAACCTTCAATGGATAAGTTATGTTGAGATTTTATCCCAACCAAACGTGAAATAAACTCATCTAAAAATTTAACGTCAAAACTATTTATTCCTTATTATTCATTACGGGTGGAATAATAATCATGGAATAACTTATTTCCCGATCAAACGACCCGTAAAAAAATTAATCTGATTTCTAACCGCTTGAAGAGAGAAATCATGAGTGTTTAAAATATTAAAAGTAACTAAAAGTGAATATTTTCTGAATAATTTAAGCTTTTAAATAGGGTTTTTGGTACTGATAAACATTGAAACCCCAATTTATCCAAACAAAAGCATTAATGATCCCAAAAAGAAAATGAAATCCAAAGTAGAATTAATAAGAGAGAGGAAGGAAAATACGGGGTGACGGGTTCTTTGCCGAAAGGGAGGCCTTCAGTGGCGACAGTGTAGATTACGGTGGCTGTAACCAAACATCCCAAAACGGCAATAGCTAACGATGCCGCCATTTCTGTGTACTCTGTGTTCGTCTTCGAGTTTTGTAAGAACGGATCGAAAGGAAACGCATTTAAATACTACAAATGAGAAGGCCATTGCTCGATGAGAGAGTGTGTGTGTGTCTCACTGACTCGACTTCAAAATTTCCTGTATTTAGTCGTACCTAGTCTTCTAGGTGCCTCACGAGTGTAGCTCGTACTACTACAATATTTTTAAAATAACATAAACAATATATAAAATATATTTGTGTAATAATATAAGAATTTAAAAAGAAGATTGTGAATTTCAAATTGATATATGATTATATTTAAGAGTTTGATTCAATTTAATAGTTTTTTCTTCTGTTTGTTCTGATACTTATTTCAATGAACAAAAGCATCGTAAAAATAGTATTTTAGAGATAAAAAAAATTATTTGTTTTTACATGAACACTAGTTAAATACGTGCATTATATGTATATTTCATCTTTATTATTACAAAATTCGTATTACTATTCTATTAACATATTAACATTTAATGTGAATATTAATGTTATGAAGACACATTGTCATATAAAGTTGTATAGTAGAATATAACACGTAATATAAGTTACTGGAAAATATATTTGCGTTTCATGCGATCGTAAGAAATATATTAATGATTGATCTTATGAATAATTGTTTATCTATTATTGTTGAAATGGAAGCTGTGAGCAGCAACTAATAAGGAAACAGAGAAGAAGAAACGAGAAGAAGGAAACAGGAAGCAAAAGCTGAGAGGAAGAAGAAGAACACAGATTTGCAAGATCAACACATAGTGATGTAAATCTGAAAATGAAAACTTGATTTATTGTAGATTACTTTGAGCTATATATATACTTGTACATGATCTGAAGCTAAGGAAAAGAAAGATAAACAATCAGAGGAAAAGTTAGTTATAACTAACTCTCAACTAACTAACTAACTTTAACTAACTAGCTAGTGGCCTAACTAATTCTAACTAACTCTAACTAACTTGTTAACTGCCACTAGGCTCTTCAATCAAAACTAAACTATAATTCTAACAMCCCCCCTCAAGTTGGAAGTGAATAAYTCACTGCCAACTTGCTTAAAATCTGTGAATGCTTGCTTCCAGGCAGTGCCTTGGTGAGAAGATCTGCAAGCTGATCATTTGTTGAAACATGATGCAAGCCAATGAGTCCTCCATGTAGTTTTTCTCTAACAAAATGACAATCCACCTCAATGTGTTTGGTTCGCTCATGAGACACAGGGTTCTTTGCTATGTGAATAGCAACTTGACTATCACAAAATATAGGTATAGGCAAGTCGATTGGGACATTTAATTCACCAAGTAACCTGTCCAACCAAACTAACTCTCCCACAGCTTTTCTGATAGCTCTATACTCTGCCTCAGCTGAAGATAATGAAATTGTATTCTGCTTCTTGGACTTCCAACTTATTGGACTATCACCGAAGAATACAATGTATCCACTAACTGACTTCCTTGTGATTGAACAAGTTGCCCAATCTGAATCACAGTATGCATACAAGTTGTAATCTGGTTTGTTAGACAGTGAAATCCCAAGTGCAGGATCACCTTTGAGATACTGCAGAACATGCAGTGCTGCCTTGAAATGAGACTCCTTAGGTGATTGCAGAAATTGACTAAGATGCTGCACACTATATGCAATGTCCAACCTGGTATNGTCGCTAATTTTTATTTTAATGTAGTGAATTTTAATATTAAAACTTATTTCATGATGCAAATAGAATTTTAAAATATTTTGAAGTCTTTTTTTTTAAAATTAATTTGATTGAACGTGTACGTCACATATATGTTGAAAAAAAAATGTGACTGATTCTTTTTGACATAGTTAAATAAAGATTTGAGACTAATTCAAAATTGTAACTCTTCTTAATTGAGTTTTGCATACCTTTTCCTTTTTTATTTTTTAGTTTTACTTTATTTATGTCATATTACGTGATATCGGGTTGTTACTCGACATTCATTCGTTAGAAAATTATATTATATAGACAAGAAAAGTATTATAATACTTTTTTGATTTTTTTTTTATATCTACATTTTTATATTTTAACTCTTCCTGCATCTTATTTGGATTGTTGTTAACTATTGTATTGCATCATATTATTACGATATATTATGAATTATATGTAACAATCATCTTATTGGTTTGATCATCAGAGACGAATGTAACGTAAAAATTATGAGTTCAACGCGGAAGGTAAATTTATGTGTAAAATTTATTAAAGTTATAATAAATAATAGATATGAACTCATAATTTTAAAATATAATGAGTTCAATTCTAAAATTTTAAAAGATTGAACCTATACATTTTAAAATTTGAATCTGCCATGTTGATCACTGTGTTAGACCCGTATTGTTATATGAAGTAGAGTGTTGGTATTTGAAGAATGTACATCTTCAAAAGATGAATTGGCAGCGAAAGTAAGAATGCTCATATAGATGTGTGGGCAATGAGCGTATACAGAGAGATAAAACTAGGAACGAAATTATATAGGATAAGGTAGGAGTAACTTCTGTGGAGAACAAGAAGATGATAGAGAGACTAAGATGGAGTGGATACACGGAGATGAGATGCGCGAATGCACCTGTAGGAGGTGTGAGAGGTTGACTGTATGTAACAAGTCTTAGGAGAGGTAGAGATATGCCAAAGAAAAATTGGAGATATTTAGATAAGAATAACACATCTTCACTTTATCGAGAATATAACTTTAGATAGGAATACGTGGAGATCAGTGATTAGAGGATAGAAGAGTATTAGGTAGTTGACTGTTATTACACTTTTATGTGGGAGAGGCAGATAATCGGTCTCCTCTTCCGCGTATTTAGTAATATCAGTTAATAGTCACGTAGTATCTTATTATTCAATTTTCACTACTACATATTGCTTCATTTGCTCCGTGTATTTTGTTATTGTAACGATGTTATTTTCCTTTCAAGTTTGCTTTAGCTATAGTTTTTTTGAATGAAGAGTCTATCAGAAATAACCTTTTTATGTCGTAAAAATAGCGATAAGGTCTACACACATCCTACCCTTCCCAGATTTCACATATAATAAAATTACACGAATATATTATTGTTGTCCATTTTACCACTAGTGACGTAATACTACGGTCATCTAAATGTTATGAAATATTTATTTTTTTCTTAAATTTTGTCCCACTCGAATATGTTCACGTAAGATAGAGATGGAGAGTACTAATTTTATTGATTCTTTTTTTGTCTAATTATTTAATATCTGAAATTCACTTACTTAACTAATATTAATTTACATTTTGAAAGATTATTTTTAAAAGAAAATACTTTATTAGTATAATTTTTTTGTTTTTAAATATTAAATTCGAGAATTCTAATTAGGGGCAAAATATATCCTTCTTCTTGACTTCATCCAAGTAAACCCCACTATTAAGTCATACATTTTTTCCATTTCGTTACCATTTGTAAATGTAAAGTTCATTTTGTCTATAAATAGTATCTCCCCTCTCTTAACCTCTTCACGTTTTTTGGCCTTTTCAGTATTTGCCATTCCGAAATCTCTTTTTTTTTCCCCTCTCTCTCTCTCTCTCTCTCCCTTCAATGGAGAAAATGGATTCTATCAATTTATCCAAAACAGAGGAAGTAGAAGCGGAAGAAGAAGATATAATTTCAGACGAAAATGGTAACGAAAAAGGAAATCGCATTGAAAAAGGAAAATCCAATAACGTTTCAAAAGGTCACGTGAAGGGAATTTCAAATCCCGTTGACAGTGAAAATATTTTGAAATCCGATATTCACGCAGAGAACGGCGGAGAAGGAGCGGAAGATATAAATTCAGCTGCATCTGAAATCATCGATACTTCAGTTAAAGAAAACGGCAACGTATTAGGTGTAATCAAGCCACATAACTTGTTGCCGCAGCCGGAGGCACCTGCCGGAGTAGCGGTTATCGTCTCTCCAGGTGAACTGAACCGGTCTCAATCCATGCCAGAGAGCTTCGACATGCCGGCGATCGGGAAATTCTTTCGCGAGAAGAGCAACAGCTTATCGTCGGCCATCACGAAGCGGTTGTCGTCGATAAGGGATCAGTTCGACGACGAGAAAGTGATGACGAAATCGGAATCGCCGCACGTGACGGAGTTCGACCTCTCCGGACTGAAAGTGATCGTGAACTTAAAACCTCCGGTGAGGAAGCTGTCCGGAAGAGTGAGTTTTTTCTCGAGATCCAATTGCAGGGATTGCACCGCCGTGAGGTCGTTTCTGCGCAAGGAAAACCTAAGCTACGTGGAAATTAACGTCGATGTGTATCCTCAGAGAGAGAAGGAATTGATTGAGAGAACCGGAAGTGCAAATGTGCCGCAGATATTTCTGAACGAGAAGCTGTTAGGCGGATTAGTCGCGTTGAACTCGCTACGCAATAGCGGGATGTTGGAGAAGAAATTGGCAGAAATGTTGGCCGGAAAATGCCCGGAGGATGCACCGGCGCCACCTGTTTACGGTTTCGACGACGACGACGACTACGAGGAGCGCAACGATGAAATGGTAGAAGTTGTGAGAGTATTGAGGCAAAAGCTCCCAATACAGGACAGAATCATGAGGATGAAAATACTAAAAAATTGCTTCTCAGGTAGCGAGCTTGTGGAGATTTTGATCCACCACTTGGACTGCGGCAGAAAAAAGGTGCGCTTCATCGACATTATTACCGAATTAAATTAGAGCAGCTTAATTCAATATTTTAAAAATTAAATTTAAATATTTTAAAAAATTATTCAGAAATTATTACATACGATAATTCTTCTCATCTGTAAAAATTACTTCATAAAATATCGGTAAACTAATAACAAATAATACATATTTTGTTATGAAATTGTAGGCACCTAACATTTACAACTAGTTGTGTTATTTTTTCTAATAATGTTACCCAGAGACGCAAGCATGAAAATGAACACTAGTTTTTTGCATTTTAGATTTTTGAAAAAGTCCGATTCTCTATTCCAGTCGTAATTAACATGATAGAGTTGACACTTGATCAGATTCTACATAATGTTTTAAGATTTTGAGCATTTTGGGAACCTAATATGTGCAGGCACTAACGTAAATTGGTATTCACCTTATTATATAGTAATGTTATATATGATATCATAATATTATAAGTATATTTTAAAAGTGTTGGTCACTTAGCCCAAAAATAATAAGATGGTACGGTGTGCAAGGGTCAACTCAGCTAATTTCTATGTATTGAATATAATTTCTTTTTTTTTTTGGTTTTGAAATATAATTTAAAAGTTTGGGTTAACACCTGCACACAAAAAAGAATTTCTATAATCAGAAACAATAAATTATTTATAAAGTTATAGTCTCTAAATGTAGTTGTGCTTGTGCAGTGGTGCCAAAACAATGTTTGAGATAGAATACATCATACAGTAAAGTGTCAATAGATTTAAAAAAGATGAATAACTTACAACTACATAAATTGAAGTGTAAATAGTCAATTTGATTTTGAGCACTTTCTTTATAACTATGCTTCTTCATAAGTTTCTACGACGACAACAAATTCAATTTAATTTCACAAATAAAGTCTGAGAAAAATAGTGTACTGATATATATAGTCTTGCCTTTTTTTTGTAAAGATAAAAAATTATTTTCCCATAAATACTTTTTATATACTTTGAATACAGTGTTACGTGTGAAATATTTCTCCATGCATTTATAATTTATAGATTTTACTTTTATAAAATAAATTAATCCTTATTTGAATTAAGGCTTAATATGAATATAATATACCGAACTCAAATTTAAAACTTTTGGTTAATAATAAAAAGGTCATGACTTACCACAAAGGCACAAACTTTGGTGGTTATTTTAAATCAAGTTTTTACAGCAGATAGGCCATAGTGATCAGTTGTACTAGTGATGTTTAAAGTAGTCCCTGTCAATAGCTACAGGCTTTGGTCACAGTCAAATGAATAAGTCGGGCAAAGTTTCTGCCGAAACACACGTCTGCCTTGGGCTCACGTTTAGAACTAAGAAAAGGTCCGTTAACCCATGGTCCCGTCAATCTCGTGCTGATAATGAGTATGTACCCACACGCTTTTGAAATTAGTGCAATCAATTGACTTGGAAAATTATGTTGTTTAATTAATTAATTAATGAAGTCATTAATACAATCTAACCATAACCAAGAGTTAGCTATAACAAATCATTACGCTATGTATTCGTGGGATGACTATGCCTAAACATTACTAGCTCGGCCGACCATTATCATACCGACCTCACCATCTCAGAGCATGGTGGTATAAAGGGAGGTTGTTAGTTCTGTTATACAATTTTAAAAAAATCATATCCTAAAAATTAGTTATTAAAATAAAATAACTTAAAATATGTAAGCTCCACGTCAATTATTCATTTAATTGAATATAAAACTCTAAGTCCCTTTCTTTACCATAATTATTGTAACAGTCATTTTGTTTCTTGGGTCAATTTGATAAGTTATTTGGAAATTGGACACTTATGCATTAGCCTTCGCCTCGTCATGATTATAGATGCTTGAATTGGTATTTTCTCCCACGTGTTGAAGGTTATTCACCACTCTTTCATTTCTTAGAAAAATAAAATATCCCCTTGGAATCATTATGTTCTTTAATTCAAATTCAATCTATTATTTTTTTCACCTAATTCAATCAATTCACTGGGGTCCGAGGAGATAACGTTTTTCGTCCTTTCCTTTTCTTTCTTCTTTTCCCATGAAAAAGTGACAAACTTTTACTTGCCAAAAAGAAAAAAGTGACAAACTTTCCCTTGGAATTTTCTTCCCTTGTGTCCAAATACAGGACTAGTTTTCATAACAAAAGAGTTTTAAGTTTTGAAAACATGTTACTTTCAAACGTTTTAGTTCTTAATAGCTTGCATAAATGGACATTTTTCCGGCGACCAATGAGTGTGGCCTAACGGGTAACAATGAAGATAGAATCATATGAAACTGGAGTTCAAATTCTAATAGATGCAAAAATTGAAATACTAGGTTATTCTTCCCGTTATTCTTAGTGAGGAATAGCAGATACATTCTTTTGACACCCAAAAGTATGACCTAAAGGTTAATGAAGATGGAACGAAATATAGATGACTAGAGTTCAAATTCTAATAGTGCTAAAAAGAATTTTTTAGGTTATCTCTTCCCATTGTCTAAGCTTAGGAGGTAGCTCAGTGGTTTAGTAGAGGTGCGCACAATCATTACTGTAAACAATGAACTGGACATTTTTTCTTATGGCATTTCTTCGTGCTCACTTTTCTTTGCTTCAAATACAATCGTTCTTCCATGATCTCCGGTAGAGTAACTTTCTGGTAGCTTGATAGTTCAGTTGAGGTGCGAGTAAGTTGGTCCAGATACTATCATTATTAAAAATGAATGAAAGTTTCTCATGACATTTCTTGTACTCATTTTCTGCTTCAAGTTCATGAACTGTCCCTCCATCTTCAGTAGAGTAAGTAGAGTAACTTTCTGGTGGATAAATTGGGATTGGCCTGGATTTCTGATTGTCAGTGGAACTGATTCTGGAGTTTTAGCATCTGCGTAGCACGGCCAAGAATCAAGTCTACACGAGTTACTCATTATCTTCAATTTATTGAAAAGAGAAAAGAAAAGGGTAGCACAATCTTTTGCTATTTCATGTTTTCTTTTTACAAAACATGTAAGTTATTTCAGGTTCACTCATAGCATAATGCTTAAATAAGTATAACAATGTGGAGACTAGGAAGCGTAATGCAAAACGAATTTTAAAAGCTTTAATGTTAGAGATTGAGAAGTGTGCATGCCAACACTACCACTGTTTTGCAATGAGAAGTGTGCAGAACTCCGTTGATTTTTAGAATCATTAACATCTTTATCTATGATACGGCATGGACTTATATGTTGAAGTAATAACTATTTGATATCTAACACAGGCTGTGGAAATTGGGAAGAACCTGGCGAGAAGGCATTTTATTCACCATGTCTTTGGGTAAGAACTTGAAAAGGATTTTAGAACTGCTGTGCATCAGTGTAGATTTGATTCTATTGACAACTTCTTTTACACTACTGCTTACGTGCAGAGAAAATGAATTTGAAGATGGAAAACACTTCTATAGATTCCTTGAACATGAGCCTTTCATGCCCAAATGCTATAATTTTCGAGGATCCACAAATGACAATGAACCCAAGGATGCTGCTATGTTAGGCCAAAGGCTTGGCAAAATAATGTCTGCCTTACTTGAGTCTTACGCCTCTGATGATCGGCATCATCTTGATTATATAGGCATCAGCAACAGCGAAGAATTTCGGAGGTACCTACTTTGTATCATTTTTTTTTGTTAGAAACTGTTAAGTGATATTTACTATTTGACTTGTAGCTTTGAAAAATTCTGTAGTAACTTCAACTGCAGCTCATTTTGCTATTTGGTTTTACTATTTTCTGTCAGCAAACATGTAGCAGACGATGCATTTTCAATTGCTATTCTTTTCTTCCCTTTCTTCGTAATCCTAGAAAAGACTTTCAGCTAAGTTGCCAACTATTGCCTTTATCCTTCAAATAATCCTTTGGTTGAATAGAACGCGTCTCCTTTTGATGTCCACAGTTTTGATAAAGAGACTTTTGACCTTCCTATTGAACTTTTCAATGTTCGTTTTCGTTAAGTCCTTTGCTTTACTTCTCTCTATAGTAATTGTTATAGAATTCCTAGAGAAAGATTTTCAGAACCTATTTTATGAGTAAAACCGCTACTTTGACAAGAGCTAAATTATTAGTCACATCATTCAGTATAGGAAATTAAAGTGTTTCCTTAGAAATGCATTTTTCTGATCTAAATTTCCAAAGGGAGCAAAATTCCTTTGTTGTTCATCTTCTTATGAGTGAAGCTTTCAAAAGACTCACCAAAGCAGTCTTCTTATTTCCTATTCAAGATTGTGGATCTGAAGTAGTCCAGACTCCAGAATGAATCTCTTTTAAGTTCTGTGTCAAGCACAGTATATAGATGAATCAATAATTATAAAGTAAATTATACTATAGGAGCTAAACCTCTTCTACGGCTTAGTCCAATATGTTTAGCTTAGAAAAATTTCGCAGAAGAAGTTTGGGTGGTAAGAAGCATGATCAGAATGCGTTCTGGTTACTTCAGTTAATGAAGGATGTGGCTTTTGCGACTGAATAATGTTTTGAAAGAGGGGGCGATCACTCTAAGTCTTCTTATATGTGGAAAGTAATTTGCTTTAGTTGCCAGAGGTAAAGAAGATATATTAATGTAGAACAAAGCACTATCTATGATGACTAATTAATGAAGAACAAAATGCTACATAGTATCCACTATGTACTAAAATATAATGTTTCTAGAATAGCAGCTTTACATACAACTCCATATGATTTTGTTTCCAGTTAGTGGCCATATTTATGACACTTGACAATGACTATATGGAGTTGAGCTTCTAGCCGTTCGTTCAATAATTTGTCATATTTCCAATCCGACCAGATTTTGTAGAATATAAGAGAAGGGCTGATCCAAGCAGCCATATTTCAATTTTCAACTTTTAGAGTATTGTGAAAACAAGTTTATTTCAATGCTCCATGTGAAGATCTTAATACAAAATAGAATTGCAGTACTTCTTAGCCAGGCTCTTATTTGGAATATCTTAGTACCAAATATAGTGTAAATGACATTAGCTTGCTGCATATAACTAAAGAGATCTGAATGCAGCATCAGTAAAATTCAAGCAAAGAGGCTGCAATGGATGCAAAAGTATCATACCAGAAAGAGGTGGAAGAACAATGTCTAATCACACCCACAGTACCAGAGATATACCTAGGTGCCTTAGCTTCAAATATTTCCTCCCACACCATGAACAATGAGATGGACTCTCAGCCTAATGGAGAACTTCCCTAAAGATGCTTAATCTACTTACTTAATGAATAAAGATGAAAGCTCAAAGCCGCGTATGACCCTATGCAGTAAAAATGGGAACTTTGAACTTAAAGTATATAAGACCCTCCTTATTACTAAATTTCATGCAGATCCACAATTCCTCCATCCCGAAGATAGTTCCTTAGTGAATCTTGTATTAGAAGAATGTTACCAGCAAGACCCCTAATTTTAAGAGCTTACTGGTTCAAAGTCAGAGGAGGTGAATTCATCTGCTATAATATCTTAGTCATTTCTTCCAAAACGTTGTTATTAAGTGAATTTTGTACCTTCCATACAACCTTATTAGTCAGGTTTACATCATGCTGAAAATCAACTCCTAATTCATTCAAAGTTAATCAACTCCCTTGACATCCAGAAAGCTAGTCCCTCTCAATGTATCCGACCAGAAAGAAAAGCTAATCTGCCTCTTTTCTTAGTAGGTTTTAAAGAATGTTTCTGATTATTAAAAACAAACCAAGACCTTTATACAACATGGTTGGTTTGTATGATATCTAAATTTTCTGTTGTCTTATAAGTGCAGATATACAAATTTGGTTCAGGATCTCCACAGGGTGAACATCCTAACACTTTCAGCAGATGAGAAGCTAGCCTTCTTTCTGAATTTGCATAATGCTATGGCCATTCATGCTGTGATCAGGGTTGGTCATCCTGGGGCCATGATCGATAGAAGATCGTTCTTCTCTGACTTCCAGTACATAGTAGGTGGTTATTCTTATTCCCTATCAGCATTAAAAGATGGCATACTTAGAAGCAACCGAAGAGCTCCTTTTTCGCTGATGAGACCCTTCCCAAGCGGAGACAAGCGTCTGGAGGTAAATAACCCTCCATTGTTTCTTATTTTGCTATAACATTTGTTCCAACTGTTCAATAGAATACTTTTTTTTATTAAAATGTATTCTGTTTCTGTCACTTGAGACTTTGATGGAAACCGTGGAGTCAATTTGATCATTTTGCTCAATATTTCTCTATATTCATTTTCTCCCCTTTACTTTACTGACAATTTATATTAGACAATTTAGTCAATGTTTTCAATGCTTAAAATTTAGTAGCTCAAGTTACAGCCTGCTGTCAGTTTAAGTAGGCATTTGAATGATATTTAAAATGGGAAAAAGAGTTGTTAATGTTGAATTTAAAAGAAAACTGTCAGAGTTCATTATGCTGGGACATGAACTGCACTAGGAAAAAAAATGTGGAAGTTGAAGATTTGTGAGTGAAAACCAGTACTGCAATATTTCACTTGAAACTCTGTTGTGAATNCTGCAATATTTCACTTGAAACTCTGTTGTGAATAAGCTAGACAGGCCGGATCTAGTTGAAGTATTTGGGTCTGGAAAAGATTTATGCAAGAGTCAAAGGTTGATACGGCCCAGCAAAATATTATTGGAGTATTTTTGGGATCCAGGTTGATGGGCTATCGAACAAGCTAATAGGAAATATAGTTTCTACATAACTAGTTCTCCCTTCCTATGTCTGCCCCTCATCCCCCAACTAAATTTCTGTATCAATATTATCTTTCTAGTTATCAATACAATCAATCATTCTATTTCTATTACTCTAGTGATTTGGAGAAGTGTTTACTACATTGATGCTTTCATTGTTCTTAACTACTGAGGTTTAGGAACTTCATACTGTTTTACTCTCCCTCGGGACCCCAATGGAAAATCTTAAATGTCCAATCATATAAACCAGAGATCATGTTAAAATCCACATTGTTTTTCTAATTTTGTATCAACATACTTCCCATGTGCAGATGGCTTTTCAGAAAGTTAATCCGTTAATCCATTTTGGACTGTGCAATGCAACAAGATCAAGTCCAGCAGTAAGATTTTTCACACCTCAAAGCATCGAGTCCGAACTAAGATATGCTGCAAGAGAGTATTTCCAGAGGGATGATGCAATGCAAGTTGATTTGGCCAAGAGAACTGTCTACCTTAATCGAATGATCAAATGGTAAAGTTCTTTTGATAATTTTGTTTTTCATCCCTAAGATTATTTAAGACAAAAATACATGCTCTTCTAACCATAAACATTGGGTGCCTGGTAATTACTCCTTCATCCTTAACACAGGAGGTCGTGGATTCGAGCCCTAAGAATCCAAACCCCTCAACCACACCGCCTTGTTCCCATTCCTAAAGAGTCTTATGTATCCCACATATTCACTTTGCAGGTACAATGCTGATTTTGGACAGGAAAAGGAAATATTGAATTGGATTACAGGTTACTTAGATGCAACAAAAGCAGGTCTTTTGACACATCTTATGGGTGATGGAGGACCTGTTAATATTGTTTATTCAAGTTTTGATTGGTCTCTAAATGCTTGACCAAACTGTTTGCAGCTACTATAGGGAATTCTAGGTCGATCACTTCATTTCTTCTTTTCTTATCCACCC
>JACEIK010000301.1:371206-393585 GCA_018107945.1 Datura stramonium | reverse complement strand
TATGAGAGTATTTACGTATTATTTTATGACTAATGCATGAATAACTAAGCTTTGTATAAATTAGTTCCTACATAAAATAATACACTGATTTTCTCCTAAGTAATCTCTGTATTACTAATATCCACATAACTCTAATCAGCTATCAAGCGACTTCTTAGGGCTCATTTGGTAGTTGGTTTGGATGTGTGTTATGTAGATATTAATTTCTATATACCATCTTTGATAGTTAAGTCGGAAGTAATTTATTCATATATAAAAATAATATGTTATTTGGTTTGCGATTTAAAAATTCACATAATTGATATACATACATATAAGTTATGAAGGAATCTGTATATTATTTTAATGCATGATACAATATGAAATAACTAAAACCTGCACAACTAATTCATGCATAAAATAATATATAAATTTCCTCATAACTAATCTCAGTATTACAACATGCATAACTTTATTAGTTATACAAAGAATTTTTTGTATTACTTTATGCAGGAAAATAATATATAAATTTCCTCATAACTAATCTCAAAAGATTACAACACGCATAACTTTATTAGTTATACAAAGAATTCGTATTACTTTATGCATGATTATTTAGTTATTCGTGTATTTATTATTTCATTCATATCCTCGCATAAAATAATACATAAATTTTTTAATATTTGAAAATTTGATATTGTTATCTTATGTTTTTAGATTGTTTGGGTTGGTTGGTAATTAGCTTTAAAATCAATAATTTCACAATAAAAAATAACACCCTAATTATAATTTTTTCGCAAATTTTATATCAATCCAGCTACCATTCTATTTATCATCCTAACTATCACCTTTTGCGAAGTTCTCAAGACCTCAATTATCTATTATTACCCGCTTGAAGCTATCTCCTTTTCTGCTGAAGTTTCATATTTCAACATCACCCCATATATTGAGTTGGCCTATGCGCTTATTGTCGATCAGAAATAAATATTTAACAACTCAGCATTGATGTGCATTTTAATACAAAGGAATAATTTAAATAGGTAAAGATAATAATAGATTGCTGATATAAGGAAATTCTCAGCAAAGTGACAGCTTATATATTTATTTTATCATATAAATCATAAAAAGAAACTATCAAACATGATATTACGCACACAAAATTTAAATACCCGTAACTTAACTCCTAAACTCAACCGCCAAACGACCTCTCAAGGGCTTGTGCTGTTTATGACAATTACCCTAGTAATAACTCTTAAACGACATGATTACAATTTGAATCCATAAGGATAAGAAACACAGAATATGTATTGCTATATATATATATATATAATTATTTATTTTATATCTATATATATATATATACCTCCTTCCTAGCCGGCCATTTAAAAAAATAAATAAATACAAGATTTAATTTAAATAATAAAAAAGAAAAAAATAAAAATAAAAAAAAAATTCCGGTACCAAAAAGGGAAATTGACTCGGATTTGCATCCTTTTTTCTTGTTATTGCTGTTGATTGATTTTGGTGGCCTGATTTTGGAATCTCCGGCGATGGGGCGGGCAGAGATGGCCCCAGGCCCGTCGGAAGCTGGGCGACGGTGTGGCGTGCAACACCTGAAGGAGGCAATCAATTGGTGGGAAGATGTGAACAGATTCCCGCAGTGGCAAGACCGCATATTCCACGTCCTCGCTGTTCTCTACGGCGTTGTTGCCGCCGTTGCTCTTGTAAATTCTCTCCTCTTTCTCTCTGTTTCCGTCTCAGCTTATTTTAAATTTTGAATTTTTGAATTTTGAGAACGTAATTTTACCGGAATTGTTATGTTACTGGTAAAGTAAGCTGAATGGGGCGCGCACGTATATGCTTGTAAATGTATGAAAATCTGATAATTTGTTTCGTGTTTGGTTGTCTATTTGTTCGAATTGAATGTTCTGTTCATCATGTACTTCAAAAATTTAATCTGACTGTCAAGGGGAGAATTCTGGGTGGAACTTTCAAATTTGAGGCATATTTGACTTGTGTTTGATGGTCCTTGAAACAAATATGGAAAATTGGAAGTTATTAAAGCTGAAATTTGAAACTAAAAGGGAAGTTGTTGAAGTAGTAAAACTTTAGAGGATTGTACCTTTTCCTCCCTGAAATTATGATTATTATTTTCGGTTTGGCGGGATGGGGGTGGGGGTGAGGGGTTGTTGTTGGGGTTCAGCTGGGTATTTATCATACAGAACAATAATATGTCATTGTAAAAATTTGCACCTATAATATGTATAGTTTTGGCGAAAGTTGAAACTGTTTCTAATTTCCACTAGTTGATTTCTGTATGCAAAAAAGAGAGGCACATGGCTGAGTTTGAAAACTGAAGCTTCGCCAAGTTGGTTTTGTATGACCCCATTGATTTGATTGATTTTGGTATACTTGTTTAAAATTTACCGCCAAAGATATGAAATTTAAGCATCAGATAACCATACATCATTATTCAAAGTTATTGCTCTCGAAAACTATTATCATTGGCACCGATACTCAATTTACAAAGTGCTGTATAATTTGTTTCTGACTTGCACAACTTGGCAAATCTCAGGTTCAATTAATTTATTCAAATGAGAGTTCCTGAATATGGTTGGACCACTCCAAAAGTTTTCCACTTTCAATTTTCAGAATAAGTGCTGGGTATCTTTCCTTTCCTTACTTATAGATTTTTTTCTGAACATCCTGATGGGGAGATTCATTACACATGCTTTTCAAATGATTGGTCCTGTACACTCCACTTTGTTTTGACGTGTTGGCTTTTTAATCTAAATGTGTCTTCATGTTCTTTGGCAGTTCGCCGCTTATATTTTGGCTGGGATGTTCAGAAGTTGCACCCGGAGGTTAGGTGAGCCAACTATCTTGATGTCTGGTGGATGTTTTTGTCTTTGCACCTTTCATTCATAACGCTGTATGCTACGTTGCAGATTGTCCAACATATTATGCTTGATATGCCAAGTCTTGCATTCTTTCACAAATCTCTATGCCCTGCTAGTGTTATTCTGGGCTGAGATATACTACCAGGTTCTTCCGTGGTCTCTGTCTCAGCTTTGTGCAGATATATCTCTCTTCTCAAGGTTAACATATCTGTTTTTCCTGTGATGTGTACGTGCTGTATCCACAGATGGGCTTAGACCTAGTTTCTTCACAATTAATGGAGTGGTTTATACTGTTCAGGTAAATATGAGACAGTTATGCGTGATTTCCTTTTATATATATAGCATCAATTTAGGTTTTGGTGCTTGCTAGGAATAAACTCTGGTCTGGGAGTTGACATAAATATATTTTTAAAAATGAAAACCAAGATTCTATGATCAAATTTTTCTTAATATTTTTTAAACATGTCATTTCATGAGGTAGTTCACAGAGTGCCCTAGCCATCCTCTCCACCTCCCCCAAACAAAAAGGACACCCTCTATGTGATCCATCTATAAACACCAGCATTTACTAAAACTTTCCTTCTAAGGGTATTCTATTAGCAGAAATGTGAACTGGCACAACACATAGTATTTCAGAAAATGTTTAGACCACTCATATATCTTAGGGTATATTAAACGAAGTGTCACTGATAGGAAAATATATCTGTGGTTTGGAGATACTTTATCAAGTCTACGTTTTGTTTGATGAGATGCGCACTGTCGCAGTTAGGCATACAAAGTTTATGTTTTCTTGTGGAACGGTTGTAATGAAACATGTGAGACAAGGGTTTACTCTTTTAAATTGCTGTACCTATTGGTGGATGTTCATTGCTGATTTATTTAATATCTTTCAGATTGCTACTATGGCTGATAATTGAGCAGAAACTTATTCGAAAGTACTCATCATCTATCCAAGATGTTCTTTGCAGGTTCTTGGCTAGATTTAACTTATTTAAGGTCACGTATTGATCGGTTGCAAAAGTAATAACACAATGTACTGGGCAGGTGTAACTCCTTATTTGCAGCATTGGGGTTTCTCCTTTATGGTGGAAGGTAAAATCTAATTTCTATTATCAGTCACTTTGTCATTGACAGTAATTACCAAACGTACATTTGTTGAATGGCATCAGAATGGGTATTAAACAAGCACACAAGCATAAAGCTTAGCACTTGTTTCTATCCTTCGATAAAGATTTCATTCTGATTCGTGGTTGCCTTTAAAACACTTCCCAGAAGCCAGGAGTTGGTTATGTCGTCGATAGTTGTTTGCTTTGATCAAAAGCCAGATGTTTTGGACTAAAAGTTGATCTGCTTCCTAGCCTGTACATCCACAGATCTAAACCTTCCTGAGATGAATCCTAATGAGCCCAAAGCTTCACATTTTCTGAAGCTAAGTATCTTGTATATTGACACGTATATTATGCAGATCTTTCTCAGTTTTCAGTGACTCCGTACTGTAATAGTTTTGATACAAGGAGCTTACATTGACAAAAAGACAAAGCAAAGAGGGGATGAAGGAGGGGATGGGGGTGGGGGTGAGGGGAGGGGGGGCGGTGGGGAGAGAGAAAGAAAAGAAGAAACTGAAAGAAAACATAGCCCCTATATGCATTTAGAGAAGAGAGGATCAAAAGACTGAAAAATTGGAACCAAGTTACCAATATTCAACAGAAAATACTGAAAATTGGAACTCTTTCGAGAAAGGACTGGAGGAAGCATCCCATTCTTGACCGACTAAAAATTTGTCAATGCTACCATTAACCTTCGCATTGACTGTCGCGTTGGGTATCGCTATGTTTCATCACTCATCCTCCTAGCTGAAAAGTGAGATTCTCATTGAAGTCTTCCTTCATCTCTAAAGAGTACTCCAGAGTGAAGTCCCTAACATATAGGAAAGAAATTGCAGGTTTTAGATTTGTTCAACGCAACAATATCACGACAGTAATGGATGTCAACATTTTAGAAAAATAACTGAAAAATACATATGGCTAGTGTTGTTGACATTCAGAAAATTACTACAATTAACTGTTAAAAAAAGTAAAATATCTTTAATACACTTACTTTTTAGTGAAAGTTAAAGTAACCTTTTATCGCCCTGCCTTTTAAAGTTCAAAGTCTTCAAGCATGATCTTAGTTCATTGTACGGTCAGAGACAGCTGCATAGTATTGTTGAACATTCTGTTTGAAAATAATAGTAGTAATTAAAGTATTAAGATACTGCAAAAAAAGTGCTTACAGTACTGCCTAGCATATATTTGTTTAGTTTGTGGATTCGACCTTTGCAATATTCACACTTGTTACCTTGTTTACTTCCATGTTTGAATAATTAGTTCTGTGCATGGTGCAACTTGTATGTTGTTCATATTCACCCTTCAATATCACCTCACTATTTGGCTTGATATTCTTTCACTTCCTTCCAGCCTTTCCTTTTATGTTACAGCGGTTTCCAGTAGAATCAAAAAGGAGATTAAAGAACACAGGAGGTATGTTATTAGCACGTCTTCTTCTTGGTATTTTTCTTACTTGAGCTGTTTCTTCTTATTAGGTCTTTTGACTGCTCTGATTTTGGCTTCTGCAGGTTGGCTATGTCACGACAATATGCTTTTCATGCTTTCCTCATTAGGATGCATTATGGTAAGTCCATATTCTCCGTGAACTAACATTTTAGCCGACTCATTACTATGTCAGAGCCATAACTAGCCCATGTCAGTGTGGAATGATATCTATGTTATTGCTTTCTTTTTCTCAAACCTTACTTGATACAATGAGTTGCTCTTAGCTGGAGACATATGCTGGTTTCGGATAAGTCTTTTCCAAAAAAGTCTTAGCTGATGCATTAACTTTCTTTCTAAAGGGCACATGAAGCCTATTTGGTTATTCTATATGGCTTAGTAATAATTTCATTCGATTATCTTTGCTACAGATGTGCTTCAATGCATTTGATAAAGCTGCAGATCTTGATGTTTTGGATCATCCAATTTTGAATTTGATATATTACCTGGTGAGTTCCATATCGCTGAACTTTAGTAGTACTTATTTAGGTATATTGCTGTCGCACCATAATAGAATCATGAGTATGATAATACTTTTCATGTTTTGAGACTAATACTTTTCAAATCATGAGTATGGAGTAATACTTTTTCTATATGCTTTGAGACTACAAACTTTTTTAAACTCTTAAGTTAGTGGAGATACTACCCTCTTCACTTGTCCTTTTTATTTTTGTAGTTGCCTCCAAAGCGAGGGATCACACAATACCACCCTATACGCTAATACGTCAAGAGGGTAGATAATGATGAAAATCAAGCCCGGATCAGGTATTATGATTTGGCTTTTACCTGATGTGATTTGCAAGCAAGAAATACGAGAGAGGATCACTGCAAATGGGAGTATGTCTTTTCTTGCACTTGGCAGATCGTTGTTCTGTTTTTGTACTACTAGTTAAAGAAGGAATTGTAAATATTTTAGTGATTTTTAGTATATTATTTTGCCTTTTGTATCTGTCAGATTTCAATTGATTCATTTTTTCTCTCCTGAAATTTCATCGTTGTTTCCCAGCTCGGTTTCTGTAATCATTTGGCTCACTCTTAGGTGGTAGTGGTTGGTTTTATATTAGCACAGATATCTCGTCAGCGAGCACATGAGATATCGACTACTGTCTATAGCAAGATCAATATGTGAAGTTGTATGATTCTTAGTAGATGATGTTTTACTAATTCATCGAATGAGTAGATTTCATCTGACATACCTGAAACTGAAATGTTTGTGCTTTGTTCTCCGGGTTTATGACCAGTCGTGCTTTCTGATTTCTCGATGATCATCAACATAGCTTGGTTGAATGGATAGATCTATCTCTCCTTTGTTGTTTGAAGAGAATTACAGGAATTGCAATTCCTTGCATTTCCAAATTTGTTTGCAAGGCATTTTTGACTGTTGTCATAACCCAGAAAGGTTGTTGATAAGTTGATCATTTCTGGCCCATGATTTAGCCTCTAATTGTTTCTATTTGTGACTTTGTCTTTAAGTTGGATTGTAATTGATTTTGGGGGTGAATTATTTCAAGTTTTGTTGTATTGAGGTGCTTCTATTTTTACCAGGCTAAGATCGATTCATTATTTTAACGCTCTAATCAAAACCGAACATGAAACTTTGGTTTAATTCGCTCTTTATGGATATGCGCCTAATTTATAGATTAAGATGTGAATAAAATTTAAATATTTTTTTTTACCTATAACATTTGTGTCAACATTTGGTCTGAGTACAGATAAACGAACATTTAGATGTTCCTTCCTTCTATAAGAAAGGAATTGTTATAATAACGAATGAACTATAAGAAAGGAACTATTATAATAACTTGGGCTGAAATGAGTTAAAGGGTCATAACTCACTATCAACTTAATTATATTTTAATTCGTTTATTGGCCTTATATAATCTTTTAATAATTTATAAAATTAATATTTTTCTTATTATAACTAAATATAATATATTATAAAATAAAATATTTTTTAAAAATATTTTGAATTTGAGTTTTTTGAAAGACATAATATTTTTAAGGATAAAAAGCCTAATCTTTTTTTTCCTCTCTCCTTTTCTTAAACTTGGCATCTTTATTAGGAAACTCTTCTTGAATTTCTAAGGGACCACAATTCATAGTGGATTAACACAGAAAAAAAAGTTAGAATTAAAAAATTAACTCTATTACATATTATATACTCTGTATCAAAAAGTATAATATGTATTAAGAAATTGATTGAGTATTTTTAAATAAAAAAGGATGTTGGGAGGTAACATGCTTCTACTGTTTAGTTTTTCTGTATTCAGTATTTGTTTTCCATTTAATTGACTTCATATGTCGCAGACCCTATTCAGGGGGAAACGCTAGCTTCCTATCAAAGATTTCCATACCCAGAGCTCCGAATCCGAAACCTCACACCAAGGGAGAAGCAGCCTCATCCATTATACACTTTCAAATTTTTGATTTTCCTTCTTTCAATTATTAGGGATGAACATAAAATAAAAAATTGAATCAGATCGAATTAATATAATTTTTCAATTTAAATGTTATATTTGCTAAAAATTTGATATTTAATTCTTGATCATAAAAATTTCAAATTCGTTGATTAACTAAACACTGAAGAATCGAATTCATGAAATTTTAAAAATTCAAATCGAAAAATCGAACGCCCGCCCCTACCACTACTGGCCACCCACTCAAAAGACAAAAAACAAAAAGGGTCAACATCTATATTAATTACTAGTACTATATTTATGTGGCCATTCAAAAGACTAATTATAAAAAATAAATAAGGTCAACATCTATATTAATTTAGTATATTTATGTGGTTGCTGGTTTATAAGTAAACAAGAAAAAAAAAATCAACTTTAGTACACAACTTTCTAGTATCCACCCACATGCATCGGGCGATACACGACGTTTCACTTAATTAAATATTTTAAATTTAAATTTTAAATATGAAAAAAATTCTATTAAAAAGATTGATATCGTAATAAATTCTACGATGCATAATTTAAAATTAGTCGATTCTGAATATCAACCACTAGGCAAGGAAAAAAAACTTGCCACTTTCCCCACACATAGTATACAAATTGGTAAGGTGTTTTTACCCATTGGATGCCTTATTCTCATAGTATATCCCTATTTCCATAAAGTGTGTGTCTATATATATATATATATATATAAATATAAACTTGTGCACAATTCTTTTGACACATGTCCATAAAGTATGTACTTCCTCCGCTTTATATTAGTTGTCAATATTACTAAAAGTATTTATCTCGATTTACTTGTTAATAACAATAACAATAACGACATATCTTGTGATACGATTGCTCAATTTTTATTCTTAATAAAATAAGAATAATATAATAATTATTTTTTATAACGTGTAAAAAGAAATATAACAACTAATATGAGACGGAAAGAATACTGGCTGTCTTAGGATAGGACACAGCTGCTTCCACTAAGCTAATGGAGATATAAGTTTGTCTTATTGCTTTTTTGGTTTTAGGTTTTGATTTGTCTTTATTATATTTTACCTATCTTTGATATGACTATATATATTAATATTGCATTTATAATATTAAAAAGAGATGGTTACGAGACTAGGTAAATAATATGGAAATAATAAATTAGTAGTCTACTTCACTTTCTCTGAGATGAGAAAGACCTTCGTTGTGGAAATTCAACCTAAAGGGTATATAGTTACTATAGAATTATTACAGAGATAATTAGTCATCTGCTTATCGTTAATTACATTCTAAATAATATTTTATGTGATCAGGTGGTACGTGATATTACTCTGTTTGTGGTGTTATACAGCCACATCACTTTTATGAAAAATTATTATCAATTGGAGCGGATCCACTATGTTAGTCATGAGGTAACTAGTAGCTTTGATCAAGATCTAGCATTGTATTAATAATTCATCAATATATATAAATACTGTACAAAAAGTTCAATAAATAGAGAGAAAAAAATTTGAGGTTCGGAATTTATAAACATAAAATTTTATTTGCTTTATCAATCATACATTTCGAGTTCTAATTTTGAAAATAAAGTTATTCTTATTAAGAGACATTTTACTTTTAAAATAATTTTTTTATATAAATTCAAATTAATCGAGTCAGAATACAGATACCCGATCAAATACTTAGGACACAATAATATAAGCAAAATCCTAAAATACTTTTTGGAGAAAGAGTTATGGATGGGCAAATTTGTTTATTTCACTTTTCGTCAACTTCCATTGGATATATTATTACAAATAAATTAAATAAAGTATATGCAATATATTTATTGCAGTCCACAAACTTTCCCCCTTCTTGTCTCTCTGAGGGAAAGACAAGGCATAATTGATTACTCCGTCCTCTGCTTTAAAATACTTATCGGCTTTTTTTTAAATATTTTATAATAAAAAATATTAAATAGAAGAGGACAAGTTTAAAATATTATAATGTAAGAGATAGTGGAATTGATCACATAAACAACAAAAATAGTTCCTTTCTTATTTGCTTTTTCGAACATAAATATTAAAGATAAAATTATTTTGCTCAATAAGAACGTTAAACTTCACGTATAATACGAGATCTCTCCTTACAGTACATCCGCCGCTGATTTTAAAGTCTTTCTAAGTGTAATGGCGATTAATATTAATACAATTCTCACATTTTTTGAAAAAAAATCTATAGAAATTCAAAGAGCTTGTTTTCAGAAGAAATAAAAGAATTTCTTGGAAATAACACTGTTAAAAACAGAGATTTTTCCATTGCGAATCAATGAGAAGCTCTCAAATTTGCATTTCTTTCTCTCTTTCAAAACAGTGCTCCTCGCCATATGCCCTTCCTTGGGTTGGGGCAACACAATAATGAGTAGTTCTTTAAAGATCACTCAGCCGGACTTGCTTGCCCCACGCTATTAGGACTTTTTCGTTAAGATTTGATCCAATGTTTCTTAGTCTTTAGTAAAGGATTAATCCTGTCTTGGATTATAAATTTGATCCACTTAACCAGCTCATCGAAATATACTTCTTGATGGAAAACAGATTCTCACCAAAAGAAGGAAACTTTTCTGATTTTCTTAATGTGAAAACACTATTTTCTTCCTCACCCGATTTAATCAAAACATCTATAAAATAGCCACTTAATATTTTTTCAGTGAAAATTTTGTTGTTCCGATTCTTAATGACTCCAGTCAATTTTAATTTAAATCGACCAATTAAATACGGTATATTTTCTACACGGTTCATAAGTAGGCATGCCAGCTAACATAATCAGCTGCAGAAATAAAATACTAAAAAGATTTAAAATTAAAGTGGAAGAACCAAAGTAATAATAATTAAGTGTATTTAATTATTATTTTACTTTTGATAGAATTAATTGTTTAATTATGTTATTTGGATTTATATACACCTACTAAAAAATAAAAAATTTTAATAATTACTCCCACCAATAAAAAGACAAAGTTAGTCAATTCTCCTGATTCAAAATTGGATGTCTTACTTTGTTTTAAATTATGAGAAATTCAACATTTACATTATTACTATAATGTGTTACATAAATGGAAATGGTATATGAGCTGGGTTCAGAATGTTATGAAATAATTGGTTTATATTTGATGCGGATGTTATAACATTGGGAAGACTCTTTCCGGCACGAAAAGAAACCAAGAAAATGCACTTAGTGTATTAGTTATCGTGTTCATGATAAATGTCTGGTAGTCAAGTGCGCAAGTGAATAACTATCTAAAGTAATCAAGTACTCGCAGCCCACCCCAAAATGATAACTCTTCTATTCCGATTTTGAAAGCTTCCGTAGCAATTTATGGCAAATATTAATTTAATCTACTAATCAATTTCAACAAAGGATTCGGTTGGACTTTTGCATCCCCATGCCTCCGCTTTGTCATTTCATTGATCAAGAGAGTTCTTCCTCAAGATCAATCCAAAGTGTCAGTCCCACTTTCTCGAAGATCAAATACATCACGAGAAAAACCTACATCATTCTTCATACGACTCGTAGGTGCATGATTTACTTCCACGGACGAGGCCTCTACATTCAAGTCCAGGATGGTTCAGCGCCGTGATTCAACCTCGACACCGGTGGTTCATAACCACATGTTCTAATCTTCTGCTACGCCCTACCCCGTCTCCACTAAACTATTCTTTGAAGGAGAAACACGCAGCCACCCCATTGCCCAATTTCACCCCTCCCCACCCCACCCCAACACCCCATATTATAATAATGCGCACAAACTCTAGTGCGTGCCACAACCATTTAAAATTGTCCAATTTCAACTATATTGTTCTAATACCTACCAAAATACAAGTCACCCCTCCCCCCCCCCCCCAACCCCACCCCCACCCCCACCCCCACAAAAACAATTTCTTTAAATTCCATTCATTCCACCATTGGCCTAAAGAAAGAAAGAAAAACAGTTCTAAAGCATATTATAGTTGTACTATAAGCCAATATGTCTGGAGGGTCATTCTTGAAAACATCAATTTATCCAACAACAACAATCCAAATTGCTACTTGTTATCACCAAATTGGTGGCCACAAGTAGACAACAATAACAACACCACCACCACTACTACTACTACTACTTTCCATCCAATTCTTTTCTAATTCTTCTTTTTGTCTTCTTCATGTAATACAACAACTAGAAGTTCCTCTTGTGATGAAGATGTTATAATATCCATTTCTAATATTAACAACAATGGAAATGGAAATAGTTCCAACAATAATAATAATCTTCAACAATATCAATTTCTACTTGGTGTTGATGTGATGATGAGGAATAAAATAAAAAGAAAATCTTCTTTGAATATTAATGGAGAAAATCATGCTGCTTCTCTTGATGATGATGATCACAATCACCATTTGAGCCAACTTCTCGTGAGTTTTAATATTTTATTTTTATGTAATTTTTCTTTTTTTTGTGATTATGTTATTACTCTAGTCGTCTCGCTTTTAAAAGATAACTATATGTAAATCAAGTTATGATATGTAAAATTAGTTGTGTACCCGAAAATAAAAGTAGGAAATGACATGCTGGGTTTATGCATGTTAAATATTAGAGTTAATCAAGTTAAAAACACACTTCAACTATCGTTTGTTTTCACGAAGTCACACCACAATTATGATCAAGTGATAAATGCTATAAGTAATGGTCTAAAAACACACTTGAACTATCATTTTTTAACGAATTTCACACTCCAACACTATGATCAGTTGTTTTGTTTTCCAGCTATATCAACTGTGGTACTAAAACACACCAAGTTGAGTAGATGGTGATAGTTCGTAAGAAAAAGGAAATGAACCATAGTTGGTCTAGTCACTTCGTGGTATGGTTTAATATATAGATGATGATTGTTCAGCATGAAAAGAAACAACTCATGATTAGTATTGAACTCACAAAAAATTTCGTATGTATTTTTAATCTATTATCTCTAAATATTATGCTTATAATATAAAAATTGATAATTTACGTGTTAAACCAACCTCCTATTAGTTTTACCTCACAGATACTCTCTTTTGTTCACGTAGCAGCTCCATTTTTACTATTGGGCAAAACAAGAACATAAAAAAGACACATAAACAAGTGATTTTAGACGAACTATACATGTATATACAGTTTGAATTCCAATTTAAATATATCATATTATTTTACAACTTGATTAATGCTATTAAGGGTAAAAAGGAATGTTAGAGTTAAAAATTACTAAAAAGATAGAAAGGTACGAACGCTCTTTTAACAAATTAAAAAAAAGTAAGACACATAAATTAAACGGATACAAATTTGAGCAACAAATTGAAGAATTTCCAATATTAATTTCTTATTTTTCTTCTTGCATGCAAAGCTGCTAGCTTCTTATTTGTGCAGACCATTGTTAGTGTATAGCATTCCTAATTATTTTCAGTTGGTATATATTCGCTATTAATCATTTGAAATTACCGTTACATAACTAACAAAAATTTTATGATAGTTTGTCGCCATCTTATTATCTTCATGTTATTTTTATTTGTTGCTAGTGTCAATCGAGGGTTTTTCAAAAAGTCTCTAGATGTAAGGTTCAGACACAATCAACCTTCCCCAAACTCCATTTATTAAGAATATACTAAATTTATTATTGTTGAGATGGTTATTTAATCCGGCTACTAAATAAGATTAATGATGATTTCATTATTTAGCCACACAAATTTTTCATCCTATTTTTATTATTTAGCAGGTAATAGGGGAGAGTGTTAATAATTAGTACAACAAGAGAATTTTTTATTTAATTATCTGATCCAAAACCTGTAATTATATGACATAAAGGTATGGAGTGGAGCACTAACTTATAATGGAAGAACATGGTAAAATAAGAAATTTTCACTAACTATACTTGAATATAAAGCATACTCCTATATAACACTATCTAGCTAGACACTCCAAATTAGCCCTTTTCCATTTGTTTAAATAACCAACACTACCTTGATTCTGGAAGCACTGACGAGTGATTAAGGAGAAAAATTGAGTCGAGGATTTATCAGAAATTATTTTTCATTTTTTGCATGTGAGTTAATTAAGGTCCGAATACATATCACTCTTTCCCGACCTCGCTCGTGAAATTACATTGACTATGTTGTTGTTGTTGTTATTGTTGTTGTTGCTGCTCTACTTTTTGAAAAATAGTCATTCTACACCAATAAAAAAAATATTTATAAACTATTCAACAGGTCGGGGTATACCTTTATGGTATACAATTTACATATTTTGTATACCTTAATAGTGTTCAACATCGCGATTCAACTATTCTTATTATTGTATGTATACCTTCGAGCACGTAGAATGTAAGATTTATATATCTAATATATAGAGTATTTTATTTTTGGTATATAATTTTCTCATAACTTGAATGTATTTATAACCAAAATATGCAGAAGCAACTCTACAAGTGGAACAATGGGAGCATTGTTAATACTAAAAAATCTACTGGAAAATAATATGACATTATTAGATGGTGATCACAACTTAATCTCCTAAATCTTGTTTTGATCATCACAATCAAATGGCTACACAATATTATCCATTTTATTATTGATATGATTACCTCATTTGTCTCAATAGTAACTTTCTTGGGAGACCACTGAATATTATATAAATAATAATAATAATGGTACTATGGATGATCATCATGTTGTTTCCTATGATATTTAGCGATCAAGAAGTGAAATTGCAAGAGTACAGATAATCAAGAAACTTTGCTATATATAATTTTTAAGGTTAGTTTGAATATTTTAAACCAAGTCTCAAAACTTTGAATTTGGCACAACATAAGAAGAATGGGCCCAACAACCTTCTAGTAAGAACTCTCTCTCTCTCCTCTCTCTCTCTCTAGAATTAGTTAATGATCACAAAAACTATCACTTTTTCGTGTGTTTCACAACTCATCTATCAATTATTTCATTTTGCTACCTAAACTATTACAGCCTATGTATTAACACAACTCAAGCTGACTAGGTCAAGTATCGGTTGTTCCCTTTTATACTCGAATTATATATTACTTTATCTACTCAACTAGGTGTCTTAACATGATGATAGTTCGATAGAAAAGAATGAAACAGTTAATATATATAGTTAAAGTATGAAACTCGCGAATAAATAGTTCAAATGTAAATACACAATTATTTAAATAAATATAACTTTAGTACAAGTTTGGGGCAGAACAATAAAAGAACATGAATTAGCGCACGGACAATTTTGTTGCTGTTTATGAAATTCATCGTTAATTTTATTTAACATTGAATTATCAAAAAATCAGGTCAGCTATGAGTTATTTGGCATTTAAATATAGAGAAACGGATCTTGGACTTAACTCAACCCCAAAACTAACTCATGAGGAATTGATCGAGTCCATAATTTTCTGCCCCACCGATGTGAGATTTAACATAGATTAGCGATGAATTTCATAGCTAATTCCTTATTCTTAGTATAATAAAAGATTTTTTTGGTAAACGAGAACTTAATATATCGGACTGTATTTTATTTGGGTTAAAATCAATATTTTCAAAAAGTTCGCCTTACTTTTTACCCCTTTTAAAATTTCATTTTACTCAAACTAATACTACCTATTTTTTTATTCTTTTCTTTTCTCTCATTTTTTAAAATAAAAATAAAAATTCTAAGAGCAAGTCTAGGGATACAATCAAAATGCAACACTTTGAAGAGAAGCAATGGAAGACAAGAATATAATCAAAGGAAGGAAAAAGAGGAAATCAGAAGACATTCCAGACGCAAACCCTAAAAAGGCAAAAATGAAAGTTCTTACACTTTCATCTACAAAGGTAAAAGGGTGATTTTGGTATCGTATAAGTACAGGAAAATAATATTTATTATTACTTTTATATTATTTTAGTTTTTATTTGGTAGTGCATTTTAGCCTATATATTGACTGTATATAAATATTTTTTAATATTATTTGTATACACATAGTAAATCAAACATAATAACATGTGGCATGGATGGAGTCATCTTAGGGGGAAGGATAATAGCAGTGTGGTGTACAGAGAGCGAGTCAAAATTTGCCAAGGATGTTCAAAATCTTTTCTTAGTTACAGTTGGTATAAAAATTAATATATATGATTTTATAATAATTCAACATTTAACCTCTATACACCACATAATTTTCCGACGTGACAGGTGGCAAACCGCTGCACTCTTCACTCTTCGCCTGCGTGGTTCCGCCACTGTGTACATGAGAGTGTTAAATATTGCTAGTATGAGTGTATATTTAATTTTGCGCACTCTTAATATAAATAAATAAAAAATTTGCACACCCTTCATCAAATTCCTGACTCTACGCCACTAATCATACGGAATACTATTTTTATTCTAATGCACCTTATTTATTTAACACAATAAATAAAAAATAATATCAGCATTATTAATACACTTTATTTTTTATTTTTTATTTTTTATTTTTAAAGAAAACAACTCATTGTGTGTATTATTTTACAGACACAAGTTCCAAAAGTGAAACTTGCAGACAAAATCACAGCTCTTCAACAAATTGTCTCCCATTTGGAAAGGTTAGCCTTTTTTCCTTTTTTTCAAATAATGTAATTTATATTTTTTTTCACACAAACATTAAAATATCAGTTTAAGATTATAATTTATTTTTTTAAATCTAGTTAATACGCAAATATTAATCATGAAAACCTACATAAATATATTCTTCGGCCAACTAGTTTATCAGCATGGCGGAAGTATACACTATTTATGCACTTTAGTTATATATGTTGTATATAGATATGTATATTATATGTATAGCATATGTATATTTAGTATAAAGTATACACTACCTATCAATGGTGGAATAAATATTTTTATGAAGGGATTCAAAATATAAAGTAGTAAACACACGAACAAATCAAAGGAGATTCAACATCTACTATGAGACACAATAAATGAGACTTTACCTGTACATATATAAGAAATGCAATTTTCTGCCGATGAATCTCTTGGCCCTACCGACTCCGCTCCACTATACATTGTATACATATTTTATAAATTAAATAACCGAATAATATTTGGCTGTAATTTTCTCTATTAATTATCTCTAATTGAACATTGTCTTAAATTGTCTAGACTGATACTGCATCTGTTCTATGGGAAACAATCAACTATGTTAGATTCTTACAAGAGCAAAATACAGGCTTGATTAACCTTTCTTTAATTATTATTATTATTATTACATAATTTTTATAATTATTATTATTATTTTTTTTAATATTATTATTTATTTTAAATTAAACTTTAGTTTTATAAATAAATAAAAACTCATCAAAGTCAAATTATACATATATGAACCGTTGAATCCTTTTATTAGAAGTGACCATTCTAATATGATGGATAAAGAAATAAAATTTATTTTAGATCATAAGTTTGTTGCAGAGGTGGATATTAGTTTTTCTCCGACCCGATTGTTGTTACTGATTATCAAAAGAATTTTTATATATTTATCCCGTTTAAAAAAGAAAATTAAGCCTTCATGTGTGGACAGCAAGAAAATATAATTAAGTCAAAAAAAATATGGGATATCTCTGGCACACTTAAACTTTTAGATCGATGATCAGACACGTTAGAAATATTTTAGCAATTTATGTTTCATTCAAGTGTATTAACATATTCTTTTTCTCTTGCATCCTATGTAGCTATTGAGTCATGCCTACATGAAGAGCACACATGCAAGGTGAGCTAATTTAACAATTATTGTAGATATATAGGTGTGTTTGAAGTATTTTTTTCAATTTTCTGCATGGTCAAGTTTTAAATATAAAATTAAAAAAACAAAATTTTGTTTTTTTTTTTTTTTTTTTAGAAACAAGTCCTGCAGAGGAAATGATTTCCCTAATAAAAGTAGGAAAAAAACAAGTTACGTTCCATAAGTGATATTTTAAGTTCATTGTCTCCTACCTACTCACCCAACACGCCCAGCCTCCGCCACCCCATTCCACCCCGCAATATTTTGCTAGATAACGTATAAATATACTTGAGATAATTTTTTTTTACTTTCTTGCCAAATACTTAAAAATAAGTAAGAAACTCGATCGTCTTTTTTCTTGTACACACCCTTAATAGAGAAACTCACCTCTTAAAGATGATTTATATTAAATATTGGCTTCAACTATAGAGGATCTTTAACATTTTTATCCGGTCGACTAAAAAAAATTATATTCATCTCATCATAATAAATTATAACTATCGTCGGTGTATACTCAATGTATAAAAAATATACAATATGTGTATAACATGTATACACACTAATAATTATACTACGAATATACTCAATAAAGATTTAAGTTTTTTTGTTATTGTTGTTGTTGGTCTTTTTAGGTTATTAATGTAATTAATTATTATTATTATACACAAATTTAATACTAATAATATTTTTTTTGTTGATAATCCAGGAAAGGTATTGGGGAGGATTTGAGAGAAAAGAATTAGTTGATTTAAGGAGCAAAGGACTTTGTTTAGTGCCCATTTCATTTACACCTCAAATATATCATGAAAATAATATTGGATCAGACTATTTAATCCCATCATATAGAGGATGTTTGTATAGATAATTAAGTATTTTTAGCTACTAAATGTATTCAAGTTTAAGTTAATATATATCGTCAGTGTAAGATTTTTTTAAAAAAAGATTGTCAAATTGTATAGACGATGTTATAGGTAAGCTAGCGTTCTTTAAAATGTGAGATATGTAATTTCGAGGACTTTCATTCCCTTTATAAATGAACAAGTTTTAGAAGAAAACGAAATCGAATTTCAATATTTGATTTTTGTGTAAAGTTTAAAGAATTAAAAATTTAAAAATTGGACGCATCAATATCTGAAAGCATTATCATTCTATGCAAATATCTTGGGTACAACCTTACAGAAAAAACGATTTTGTTGGACATAAAATTTCTATGAAACTGAATAACTTTTGACATGACAGCACTCGAACCAAATAGAGATATTAATAAGCAAACAAAACAGTTAGAGTAACAATACAACTAGCCAAAATGGAAATATTAACCTAGTTTTATTCCAGTAGATCACAATAAAACACAAAACAAATGACAATATTCCACCCATCAAAATGATGGTCTAAGTACACATTAAGTTTGGCGTCCCCTAACTATTATTTCAAAAAAATTATTAATTTTCTATTCGGTTCATGAACCGACCCAACTCACTTTGCTCAAACCCCACAGGATAACGCGGATTTACTCGAACCAAGCTAAAAAGCCTCGTTTTTAAATGAGTTCTAAAAATCACAACTCAAAACTTATTAAATTAAGAATTAAGCTGCACCGACCCAACAAACCTAATCCATACTGACGGCTCTACTCGGGGTCGTATTTAAAGTGGTCAAAGACCATAGCTGAAAAAAGTACATGGCATGCAGTCTTTCTTGGACAAAAGTCATTGACTGGCATACGTTACAAATATATACAAAAAGGTAAAAACGTCAACAGTTTAACATAAGACCGTCCCAATTCGTTGACCTAAACTAAAATTCAAGTCTTTTGTGGCAAACATCCAGAAGAAGTCATGTTGAAAGTCCTCGAACAAGTCTCCGAAAATTTACGAAAAATCTTAATAACTCGGTTGATTGATCACGTGAATTTTTATTTTATTGTCGATTGTTCTATTTTTTATCGTGTAATCTCCTTCCTTATTTCTCGGTCTTCCAACAAAAAAGATCACTTATACTACTAAAACCAGTGCAAGTGTGATAGAATGATAGAATTTTCCAATGTCATATTAAATATCTAGGCAATTTTTTTTTAAAAAAAAAATGTCTATGTCGATTTTTAATTTATTTAAATCAATAAATTAAACTGGGTTGTCCGTCCCTCAATTTTTAACCGACACTGTCCTTCGATTTTGTGAAATCGACCCAAGCCAAACGATGATGTACAGTCTGTCTATTTAACGTCGATTTTTTATCAAATTCATCAATTTTAATCAAATTTTTAGTAATGTTAAAAGTTTATACTATTATATCAATCACAAGGAATGAATGAGATTTCTCATCCTTGATCAGAGATCTCGGATAGATACTGAGTTGTGTTAAATAGGCATATAAGAAGTTGTCTGGGTATTTAACCTGTAATTTTATTGATTGTTGTATAGTATAAAAATTCCACAAAGAAAATTATATTTGTGTCATGAACCAAACCCTAGGAACGAGAAAGAGGAATTGTTTGACGTTGCATATTAGAACTCATTAAAGATCGTTTCGCATCATTATGTTTGATAAAAGGAATGAAGGAAATTTAAATGTTTAATTTTTTTTTTCGAAATTCAAAAATAGTAAGCGATTTCATAAGGAATTTCTAGGAATTTCTTAAGTAAGTTACTTATCTTATTATGTTATCATTGATCAAGAATTTCTTATATAGCCAGAACTGTCACTCTTTTTCAAATACATCGGATGTATGAGATTCAACAATCAAAACTACTTATAATCCTAAAAAGATGATATCCTCCTATAATAGTTAGCAGTACTGTACAAGCAAAACGGCTAGACAAGAAAAAGGGAATGTCATAACAAAGCTAACTTGTATTCCTAACATCAATCTTAACGAAAACAAAATTAATAGTACATGTACACCAATGTTTAATTACCCAAACATGTCCTAGATAGTATAATCCATATCATGATGTGTGTATATAGGTAACACAAATTAAGTAATAAACTCTAAATAATTATACTACCAGAAAAGAAAAAAAAGAATTAGCTAACATATTTTTTATTATCTGTCGCTAAATAAAATTAGCAACGAAATTTGCTATTTAGCAATAAAATTTATTCGTCGTTAATTCTTTTTCTTTTTTAATAGTTTTACAAAATAGCTATTGGGTAAATAACACAAATTGCCCACTTGGCCCAAAGAAATAACATAATTTTTTCCCATAGATGATTTATTTATCCGAATCATATATAATTGAGCTCTTTAGGAATAAGTCAGTCGCGTGCCACGGCAGGGAGGCTCCGCGACCACAAGTGTGTGACACGCTGCCNATATCATGTGAGTATTATAGAGGACTGAGGAGCATTTTCTTTGGAATGAATGAATCAGTTCGTCCTCCATGATATTTTATGAGTATATGATATATATCATATGGATATCATAAAAAATTGAGGAGTATTTTGCACATTTATTTGATCTCTTTCTTTTTTTGATTTTTCACCTATTTGTATATCGATTCGTGTTAAAAAATCTCACAGAATAAAACGCTCTCTATCAAAGTCGACTCTTGAGCCTCCAAAGCTCTATATATGGCTTTTTTGTTGGAAGAGGAGAAAAATTTGACATAAAAATCTATTCTATGTTTATATATCAATCATCCTATTCTTGTTACTAGATAAGACAAAAATGGTGGTCACTTTAATAAAGTTGGATAAATAGGATATTAATTCCAGAAACTCCATTTCAGAATCTTGAGTGGTCCTTCACCACTAATTACTTATCTGGGCAATTAAAATCTTTTTTTTTTAAAAAAAAAACTTATTAATGCATTATTTATGTATTTTAAATTTGATTATCTTCTATGGAGTGATGGTGTAAATTATTTTTAATGTGCATTACTAATTTAATAAGGGAAAATTAGTGAATTTAAAAAAAGTTTGAACTCCATGAATTGTTTGAAGTTTGAAATTCCAATACATTTTCATAATTAAATTGTGAAAATTTGAACTTTGTGAACAGTTTCTAGAGTTTGAACTGATTAATGTATCATTCATAGAGTTTGAAACACCAGCAAATTTTCATATCACGGTGCCAGAATTTCATTTAGCAAAGCTTTGTGGCGATACTCGTCAAAAGAAAGAGGATTTTTAATTCATACTCAAATGCGTAAGAGGAAAAGACAATTATTCAGCGCATTAAAATCTAGTGGATGGAGATCTATATTCATGTAAAGAGTCTGGTTTAAACTATGTTACGGAATTAATACAACCTAATAAAAATAGGGTTACAAATAATATAATAAGAAAGAGAAATCACCTCCGACATCTGTATATATAGAAACCGCTTTCTCTATTTGACAAAGCAAAGAAATATATGAATCCAGCTACCACCTATAGACTTTCTCAAATTTATAATCAAATAATTTTTAATGTTGAAAATTCAGAGTGCGAATGACGGCAAACTCTACTCTAAAATTACTTTGTGTTTTAACTAGGAATACTTTTTGTCCCAATATCATTCTACCTTAAAAAGGCGACTTGTTCTCCATTATATTTCAAATGGTGGTTAAATATTAACAAACACTTTGAAACCTAATTATTCGAGTCGATATTTATCATCTAATATCTGAAATTCACTACCCAACTAATATAAATTTGCTCCTCATAAAATTTATAAAGAAAAAAATGTTCCCTACCAAAAATATTATATATATA
>JACEIK010000301.1:330366-346038 GCA_018107945.1 Datura stramonium | reverse complement strand
AGAGAAGTTGGGAACTTTAGGAATCTATTGAATGAGGAGAGGAAAAAGGTTTAGTTAGACCATCGATAAAAGTTCGCTACAACTTACTGCGAAGCTATTAAGCCAGTGGGAAAGGGGGACTTGAATAAGGATGTGGGAATGACTTGATTTATCAACTTATTTCTTCTTTAAAAAAAGAATTTAGAGGATTCTTAACTCTTTAATGCTTCAGTTTTCTACCCTGGAGCTTCAATTTTGTTCTAGGACATAATGCTCTGTCAAAGCTACTTGTGTGAAACATAATCATGCATTATTAATTTCTGAAAATGTTGCCAATGTGCTTGTGCAGGAATATTATCGTGAAAGACTCAGAGAAGGTGCTATTACAAGAGAAATTGCCTATAGAAGGTAAAATGTTTTTGTTTTGCTTCTTTTTTCCTTTTTCTTCTCCCTCTTTCATATTCTTACTCAAAATAGTATTTTATCTTCAATTATCTTGGTATGGAAGTTAGGTGGGGATTAGGTGGTTGTTTTCTAGCACCTAACGAGAAGAAGAGTACAAGTCGCTATCCTTGCTTCTATTATATAATTGTCGCATATNCGTAAATTCTCGACATGTAGATAACCTATTCGCATGTTGATGGGTTATGTAAGAGTTCTCAAAGAAGTTCAAACATCTTGAGCAACTCCACGCTATGCCTTAAGATGGTGGGTTGGATGTCTAGATTCCTCCTCATTGTATTAGAACTAAGTAAACACATTCTCACACTTGTAAGTCTGAACTAGAATTCATGTGAACACCAAAATCTGGTTTCGCGTACAGGAGGGTGTTGAGTTATATACTTATATAGTTGTCCACATGAGTTGTTTAATGGCTTCTAAAGGAGTTTATTAAGGTCTTAGGATACTCTATCTATTGCATTAAGGTTTTAGGTTTTGAGTTGGATGCCCAAATACTTTCACAGATCCAAAATACACTGCTCGGATGTAGAGGTGTCAATGAGGTGGTCCAAATTTGGATGAGTTAAAATTGTTTGAATTAATGAATTTTCATAGCCCAACTTTCAAATGTAACTTGTGCCAAGATGATACAAATAACGCGTCATAGTCAACTCTCCAATTGACCTAATTTTTTTTGTCTTTCCTCCCCTCTCCCCCCTTCTCTCAATTCTTCTGGAAGATATTTTTCTCCTCAGAGTTAATAAACATCCTACTCTGTGAAAGAATTAACAACTAACTACATTTTTAACTTGAATGCAACATAAATACAACATTTGCTCAAACAATTATTCAACCAATCTTTCGTCAAATTCAAAGCATCACTTGTATCCATTCAAATTGGATATATCAATCAAAAATTCAATCAACAGTGAACCGACTCTTCTTTTTTTTTAATAACCGTGGTGTTCGGGCCAGCTTGCACGCACCTCAGCTAATTCTACGGGATACCTGCCACGTCCCACCAGCAACAAGTACCAGGTAACTCTGTCCACCAAGGCTAGAACAGATGAGAAGAAATCACCTAGTGTTTTTTGTCTCTGCTGAGGTTTGAACCTGAGACGTCATGGTTCTCACCCATTTCATTGACCACTAGGCCACACCTTTGGGTGCAACCCGCTCTTAAAAGTTGAAAAAGATGTTGTATCAAATTGTTTTATGTTCATCAGTGCTTTAACTTGAAATTTCTTAATCCAGGAGAGTGATGTAACACATTTTCTGTGTCATGACCCAAAAGCCATAGACTGTGACCACCCAACAACATAACTCCTTCCTAGCGAACCCTGTAGCCCGCTTCACATGAATATAAGATACCACATATTGGGATTTCGGGCATTCTCGTACCATCATAGACATACAAATAGAATTCTGGGTGGCCTGTACTATCATGCAACAGTTTATATACTTAAACACATAATATCTAATCAAGTAGTGACTCAATGGCGTCATCATAACCAAAACAAATCTCGTTAAGGGGCCCCTGGTCTTAGTTTAGGTAACAAAGATTGAGAAACTTGTGATTTAGGTCATAGGTTCGAGCTTTGCGCCATGTGAACTCAACTTGGTATTTAAGTGGAGAAGGGTAGAGGTGCGACCCCATTATCCCGAGTTTCGAAAGCTGCAGCTGGTTCTAAGGGTTGGCCCAAACGAATTTCGATCATTAAAAAAAAATCCTGGCAAGGGAACAATATCATATAACAAGCCAATGACATATACAAAACCCAACAATGTGTCACGGGGCTTCCTGAGTGCCAATGAATGCAATATATTTTCATGCTGCAGCACGTCTATACCCCAACTAAAAGAAAGGGTTTGCTGGTAGAAATGGGGTAGATAGCCTCTTTTGGCCATATGGATTGAAAAAAGAGTTCGTTGGGAAAGAAACTGCACCAGGCTCATTCTCCCTGAGTGAGACCATTCCTTTGTATTAACTCGGGTTGAAAAGGTAGATTAGACCGTGATTTCATCCTTTTTAGTTTCAAGCTACTTGCGCCTATTTTTTATTGGTCCAATGGCCTCATCGCTGGCTTAGAGCTAGAAACGCTTTATCTCGTTTGGTTCCCGTTCTTCATTTTCTTCTTCTCAAATCCAAGGGGGACTTCTCATATTTGGAATCTTTCTGCGGTGTGCTCCGTTTACTATTCCTTTGTACTTTCTTTTTTTATGCTTTAACCCCCCTTCGTTCTCTACCTTTTTCTTCAAAAACTTAAGCTACTTAGACTGATGCTGGCAATCTCGAAGAGATATCTAGACCTGGAGCTACTCATCTTGATCTTTATTATATTAGGATGCGAGTTAGGGGAAAGAAGGTGATCGGCTTTCCCTCCAGTTGAGATGTGAAATTTTTTTTTTCAATCTGAGTAGAAATTTCATAAGAGAAGAAATGTTCACAGAAGGTTGGGAAATAGTATGCTCGGCTCACGAGGTTCTACCACTGCAGGCGCAGTTTCCCTCCAGCTGAGATGTGAATATACCACTATTCCTAATATCATAAACCACTCCGTGAGGCAAAAATGCTTCGATATCATTGAAGAAGCAGTTTCCCTGTGCGTCAAATAGTATACAAGGCTAGTCCCAAGAAAACAAGCTAAATGGCTATCTTGATAAGAAGATGAAGCCTGATCATGCCAAAAATGAAAGCAATCGAAGGAAGGGGTAGAGCCACAGAAAGACTTCACCTGTTTTCGATCCGAGGAAGGAAGCTAAAGAATTCAATCAATCGTACCAAACTAAAGAATCTATAGCGGTGGGAGCAACTTCTGTAAAGGCCCCCATTAAGCAAAAATTGAAAGAAAAGCTCCAAGTCAGCAATTGAGGTTGCTCTTGCTATAATTCAAGGGCCATCAACAGAAATGTCTCGAGTAGTAGTTAAACGAGCAGGAGATAGTAACAGAATAGTTGTGTGCACTAGTGGACCTAATACTTATGTACCTAGGCTAGCACCCTCTCTCTAAAAGAATAAGAAATCTTGTATATGCCACTGTCACACTCATTAGTGAGGATCACCAGAAGAGGAGTGGATCCTAGCTTGTGGCTTCAGGATGCACGTCTATGTCTGCAAAATAGTCAACAAGGAGTGAGTATTAAAATACATCGCAAGTCTCATAGACCCTCCTTCAAAAGGTGGGACAAGTTTTTGAGAACATATGCATAGGATAGCACAACTCACATAGTGTGAAATCGTATACATGTAATATAGCCTTTGACAATTCACATGAAACCATAAGTTTCAAACCATGTACATTTGATAAACATCTAAGAATGTTCTTTGGAAACATAACAATTGCCATAACTTTTAAACATGTGCACTCCAATACTGGAGTATACCAACTAGACATTGACATACCGCCATGTGCATCATGATGTTCGATCATCCTCCCGATCGACTATGAGGTGCATAATCAATAATGCCATACGAATTGGACTCAGGTGTTACTAGCAAACTCAAACTTGTGCCACTGCTACATATGACACTCATAAGCCGCCATTAATGTGGTTCAACTTATTCTCCCACTCCGGCGTGTATTTTCTCTAGGTAAAGCAGCCAACTGTTGGGACAATATGGCGTGACCCACCTGATGCCTGATTCATATAGAACTCCAATAGTTTACCCTTTGTGCTACCATATCAACTCCAGCTCACCTTCAAACCACTTCCCACATATAGTTTGTTATCCTAAACACATTTTCAACATCATCACATGACCTCAACCAAATGACATGTTTTAGAACGCAAACCATCCAGAAGTTTTTAGAACTCGCAGAACATTCGTGTTACTTATTGATTACTTAAGCTTTTGCATGCCAACTTAAACCGGATGGTCTTTTGAGAAAAGAACCAGCAGTAATCATAACTGTGCAGTAAGTAAGAAAAGAGAAACTGAACACTTTCTTTTGTTGATTGTGGTGAATAAAACATTAGACATTCTAAGAGAATTATCCCTCCAGATAAGGTATGAAATCCCACTAAACCATGCCTATGAGGATCTTCTTTATCTCAAGAGATACTTTCCGGAATCCTTGCTCCTGGCTTATATTCATATAGGCCACTCATAAGAATAAGACGTTCAACTCCCTAAAACACGTGTTCCTTATTATGAAATTTAAATGTACATGACAAGAGATCCTTATGCGGCTTTAAAATTCTTGATACCTTTTAAGGTGAGTCAAGTTCTTAGATTGTCCAACTACTATTTTGTCAATCTTATTCTTCGCTGCCTCTTCCCATTCTATCTAATTGTGAACTTAAGCTTTTTTTCATAACGTCTTTTTTTGCAGATGTTTCTTCAAGAATTGTGGAAGTTCCATCAGCAATAAATTCATGTTTCAAAGGAGTTATACTTGTTTGTACATTCCTCAACTCTTATACCTAAGATCTCCTTTTATTACCAGTGATAAACTGATAATTGTCTAAAGATACTAGTTCACGTGAATCTAATGCAAGTATTCACTTGGATGGGTAACAAGGACTGTGTTCCCTTGGTTTTCTTCTAAGGCAGTCATGAGTAGAGGACAAGAGTCCAGGGAGTGCTTAGACATTCATGAATAAGTACGCAGACCAAGGATTTGCTCAGTTCTTGAATAAATTTATGGGTCTATATCTTCAGTTTAGCATCTTGTATTTTCCTGCTTCTTGTGAATGTAAATTCAACATCCACACAGAGGGCTAAAGTATTGTGGTATCAGAATGGCCTTAGAGCAAACAAATGCATGATATGCAGGGGCTACAGTGATTTTCTAGTTTAGAGGAGACTGTTAGGCTTCAAATAAGGTTTTGCTGTATGAATGGGTATCTAAGAAATCATATCTGAAATTTGTTCAAAATTGCAGCAGATTAGTAACAAAAGGGGTGAAAGAAGGGAAATATTAGGAATATTCCCTTGAGTTCTTCCTTAAGGTAAAGATTTTCCATCAACTGCAACACCAGAAACTGATGTTATCAAATCTTGGAACATATTCCGAAGAGTAAGCATTTCTAGTTATATAGAAACACTAAACCAATTACTGGCACAACTTATGTCAGAAGAATTTTACTATGACAAACGATGCTTGAACCAATAAGCTCCTATAAATATGTAGTTGCTTTTGAATGTCTCTAGCAACAATGCTACTTTATGCTTAGGGTTGAAACCATTCGTACGAAGAAATGTGGATGATTTCTACCGTAAGAGATCTCAAGTTTTTGTAGCTAAAGAGATGCAGAAATCTATTTTGCCTCTGATTTATCTTTGCTTTCAAATAGAGACTGTCTATCGAACAGTTCGATAGATAAGTCAGAATTGTATTTGTTTGAAATTTTTAGAATATTGAATGGAACGTTTAGCATAATAAGAGCGGAAGAAGTTGAATTGGGTTCACTTAATAATGATAATAGCCAACTGAAATATTCGTCTTGAGTCTTCTAACTTTTAATTGGGGGATTTAACTTTTTACGAAACTATGCCTGTGCTAGTATAAAAGGAAATGAAAATTTGGAAAGGCATTTAATATATGTCACCTTTGTTTTCTTTTTTTCTTTCTTTCCCTGAAATTTGTGACATTGCTTCTAAGTCACAACATGAAGAAAATTCTATCACTGGACTGTAACTTTTTCTGTTACAACAACTACGCCTCAATCCCAATTGGTGTTGGCTATATGAATTCGCACTGACCATGTTGCTCCATTTAAAAGTTGTATGTGTTTTTCTGGCGTATAAATCTATAATAAGGTCAAAATACTCCTAGAAAAGCAATAGGTTCAGATTCAACGCACTAACAAGACTAAAACCTATTTCCAACTAGTAGATATCACCTATATGGATCTTTTTCTTCCCTTGGGTTCTATCTTTAGCTAAGTTTGCATAATTCCAAGAAATTTTATGCCTTTAGAGACAACTTCCTTTTAGGTCTCCGACATCTTCTAACACCTTCGGTCACCATAGTTTCACACATGTGAACCGGCACATCTGTAGGACAAGGACAACACAGGACATGACTAAACCATCTCAAGCGACCTTCTCTCATTTTATCCTTAATGCATGCTACTTGCATCTTTTGACGAAAGTGATCATTTTTAATTCCATCTTATATTATATGATCCCGCATCCATCTTAGCATCTGCATCTCTGCGACGCTCATCTTGTGAATATGTTGGACTTTAGTGGCCCAACATTCACTACCATATATTGTCGGTCTTGAGACCATTCTATAATACTTACCTTTTATTTTGGTCGGCACCATTCTATCACAAAGCACCCCGGTAGTACTTCTCCATCAAACATTTTGTTTTAATTCTATAGTAACATACCATCTAGTCTTACCACAATACCATATGTGTTTCATTAATTTGTAATATTTTGCTAAAGGTGCAAAAAGTAACTGCAAAAATCATTTTCTTTTTGAACATCTCAATTTCAGTTGCTTTAATTGTATGTTTTTATTGCTGAAAATGTTATTTTCCTTATTGCATCTTTAGGTGGCTAGTGCAGCTTATGGCACCGATTATGTCCCAGCACTTGATATCATAAGGAGATTAAAGTCCAGAAATGGACTAGCCATCGGCATCATCTTGAAACCTTTCAGCTTTGAAGGACGAAGGCGATATGATGAGGTATTATACTTTTGTTTTGGGAATTGGGAAATGCTGCTGCTGAATAAATCTTTTTGTGGAAGGATATTATGCCAAAAAAGATAGTACAACAAATTTATTCATGAAGGAAGCAATATTTTTTTAATTTCCTCTTTGGTTGTAAAGAACACAAGCCATTTGACAATGTTGTATGGGCTAAGCAGTTTGTTGTTCTACCATAAAGTAATGAAGATAGCCGAGATTCACATATTATGTACGTCATACCTGTCAAAACATTGATAAACGTACAGGAATGGTGGTTATTTAATGTGGTCATGCATAAACAACTTGAAGCCATAAACACGGTGTCCTAAATTGTAGGTTATATGATATGGTGGTAAAGGTAGACAAGAGCATCTAAGGATATGAACTTTTTGGACCAACCAATTAGCCTCTCTGGGCTCTGATACAGACTAAATTTAAGCATGTTCTGGATGAAGAGAAGATACTTCTGATCAATTTTTAAGCTTATACGGGAAACTAAGAAAAACCTTTAATAGAGGATGTTTTAACAAGTCCATAGCCAAAGAAAAGATGTAATTACTAATAAAAGTTTCTTGTATAACAGTGTTATAGCGCCTAGTTTTCTATGATATCAAGATTCTAAACCCTACGTAGGACTCTGTGCTGCCAAAAAAGTAATAAACAGAAAGAATAAGATAAATAAGTCCTCAACTAACAATTAAAAGAAGAAAGAGGTAATAGGTTTATATAACATAAATTGAAAGAATTTAGTTTAGTTAAGGAAACCCTAGTTTTGTGGTTAATAGAACTTGCTATGGTGACTTCATGAAGAGTAGCTGATTCTCTCTTTTTCTTGTTCCACCTCTGGGTGTAGTACATCATGCACTGTGTTATCTAATAGGGAGAACTGATTCAATGCTTTCTCATTTCTGTATTAAAACAAAGATCAAGAATATCATAGACATGCCATCTTTATCAAAAATAGTTTTCAAGGTAGACCTACTGATTCCCATAAATAAGTTAAAAGGTAGACCTACAAAAGGATTTTAGGCCTAGATTATTTCATTTACTTCTAGCTTTTATCTTTAATGGACAATGGAGGACATTTCAAAGAGTTCAAAAGTCGGGGTTTATTTATGTTGAGGTTACATAGGGACTGTTAAAGATTTTTTATTTTTGGAATTTTTGATTTTCTTTAATTTGAATTTATAATTTTGGAACCATTTTCACAATATTACTAGCTTTGTCTTCGACCCACATTTTTTTATGATTCACCCTACTTACAGGTCACGGATTTGATTGACAAACTTCAAAAGCATGCAACTTTTTGTATAGGTCAGTTGAACTTTGCATATTACTGTATTGGCTTATCTTACAGTTCATACCAATTTGATGATACTGATAGCATAGGAGGCCCTTGCTTCTACGCTGTTCACTTATGACAAACTCATCCATTAGAAGTCTTAATGAACACCTATCTACTTCCCCATTACTTCCATTATATGCTGTTCAAAGATTTGCATGGCTACAATTGTCATTGAGATCAATTTAATTGATTATATGTGAAAATTATCAGCTTTGCTATTAATGAGGTTAGCTACTCTGGAAGTGACCTTTAATTCCTCAATGCATGATATGACGTTTTTGAAGAGTGAGTTTCGTTTGTAAAGAATATCTTTTTGTAGGTTTTCTACTTTTTGGTATAATTGTATGCGGGTGTTTTTGTGCCCAAACTTTTAACCAAATTTAATACTTTCTAAAAAAGGATTTTGTTTGCAACTCTGCCTGAGTTCCAAAATTGTGATGTTTGTTTATTTGGGCTTGCAGTTATTGACACTGATGGTCTCCTCAAAAAAGATCTTTTAACTCTGGATGAAGCTTTGAAGACTTCATATAATGCTGTTCTGATGGCTGTTAATGCCATTACAATTCTTATGTCTGTAAGTTGTTTTTTCTTCTATAAGTCTCTTTTAAGTTCTTTTTCCTCTCTTTTCCTTTTCTTCTTTTTACTGCTTTCTGGCTCTTGTTTTCTTAGTCCTTGTGCATCTATTGATTGATGAATTTATCGAATATCTGTCTGTTTGTGTACTTGCAACTATAACAGGAGGACCACATAAAGCTTCTAGATGCAACAGATTGTGGTACTAAAGAACTGAGTGGTCCAGAGCTAATTAAAGTAAGAACTATAGTCTTATTTGACATAATTAAGTTTAATTGCTGATAAAAATAGATTTTATTCTGGTGTGTTTTACCTCTAGTAGCGCATGATATGTACAATAAGTTCTTATCCTTGGAAATCATAATTATGTAAAATTTCTCCACTCTAGAGCCACTACAAGTTTTACACTTTTAGCAACTTGTAGATTGAAATATTTTTAGTTGTCTTTCAACTTTTGTGAAGGTTGAAAATTGTACCTTCTGTTAGTTATTACAGAAGGAGTCACTTAATAGAAGTTTAGATGATTTTATCAAAAAGATAATTGTTAAGATGATTTTTTTTTGGGAAGAATGGAAAGGAAAGAAGAAAAAAATGAAGAAAAGGAGAAGAAGATGCATGAGGAGGAGGAGAAGGAACAGAAAGTAAATTCATTCACCTTTTATTCAGACAAATTGAATTAAGAGCAGAAAAAGAAATTTGTGGATGTTGAAGCAACATACTCTACATTAAAAAAAATGGATCATTTAAATCCAAAAGTTCTTTAAATTGGATCCCTCTCTCTTGGTGCATTAAACCAAATCAATTTTGAAGATTCTCGTACAGAATTTCATACATTTTCTATAGTTTTGTCCGCTCTAAGTGAAGGTTAAAGTGATTATTTGCAGATTCTTGAACGCTACAAAGAGGCAAAGACTGGATTTGGAGCTGGCTACAATGTCGAAACTTCAATTCTGCAAGCTGTATACGACTGCCCATTCCTTGGTTTGGGAGTAAAGGTCAGGAGTAATTCAACTACTTCTTAGAGTATATGCTTTAGTTTCCCATCTACATACTCCCTCCATTTCAAAATAAGTGGTGTTTTTAGCTTGAGCATACTCCATAAGAAAACTACTCATTCTTATAAAGTAGGATGTATTTTTACTTACTTACTATTAATAAATACCTTGAAAAAGAGGTAGCTCTTTAGTAATTTCTTGGTTATGTAAAACTCTATTTAAATAAGGATAAAATTGGAAAAATATCGTTAATGCTTTCTTGATAATGTGAACACCGTATTTTGAAGTAATGAGAAGGCTAAAACGCCACTTATTTTGAAATGGAGGGAGTACTTGACAGCTAATAATTCCTGCTTCGAACTTATGACTTCATCAAGTTTCTAACAACAACAACAAACCCAGTGTATTCCCACAAGTGGGGTCTGGGGGGGATAAAGTGCGACACAGATCTTATCTCTACCTTTGAGAGCTTTGAGAAGGTAGAGAGGTTATTTCCGAAAGATCGTCGGCTGAGCAAACAGTGAAAAAGAGGCAATAGTAACAAATAGAAACAACAAGAAGATAATAAGATACTGAAACAACAAGATACTAAAACTACCGATAGTGATAGAAATCTAAAAATAAGGGAAAGAAAATAATAATACTAAACTCTGGGAAAGGGAACGAAATAAGCTTGACTAACTAACCTTCTACCCTAGTCCTCGACTTCTACACCCATGTCCTCGGTGAGCTGGAGCTGCATCATATCCTGTGTAATCACCTTACCTCAATACTTCTTAGGCCTACCTCTATCCCACTTCAAGCCTGCTACGACCAACCTCTCACACCTCCTATCAAGTTTATTATGTCCTTTTAAATTTATCATTTTCACAAGTTTTATTGAAGGTACTTTCTGTAAGCTATTATGAATTCTCTCCATCTGTGTGTTCTCTCTCTCTCTCTCTCTCTCGCTCGACCTTGTGGTCTTTTGACCTTCATATTGAGGCCTTCTTCCTTTCTGCTGAATGCTTATGTTCTTTCTCAGGGGTCAAATGGCGTGGTTATATGCATTATTGCAAGTTCAGGTGTTGTAAATTCCAGTGATGTGCATAGCATCTTGCGCACGTTTCGCCGAACTACTGGATGTAATGGAGACATTGTGATATCCATTGTCCAGGAAGCCAATATGGAGCCAAATTTAATAGTTACTACTGTAGTTACATGTGGGTAAGTGGTCTTAAGGAATGCTGAGCCAAATTATGTCCTCATCTTTTTGTTAGAGTAGTTATAGTTGTTTTATGAGATATATCTTGAGAATGTTTGGATTGGCTTAAATTTAGTGCTTTTAAGCTAAAATAACCCAGAACAAACCAAACTATGCGTTGTTCTATCCCAACTGATTGCTTTTTGGCTTAAAAGCTATTTAGATTTGACCAAATAATTTCTATATTATCCCTCACATGTTCTTATAATTCCCACAGTATCCTTCTCTCTTTAAAATCCCTAATTCTAGCTGCTTTTGTGCTTCCATTCTTGTTTTTGTTGCTATCCTCTCCGCTTTAGCAGTGCCAGTGAATCTGTGATACTTTGCTCATAGGATCTAATGAAAGATAAGTAATAATTTTGTGCTATTTTTCCGGCCCATGCTACAAGAGCTAGCAATATTGTCTAATAATGCATGTGGAATCCGGCAAAAAATATTTTCAAATTCTTTTCGCCTGTTTCTAAAACAAACACCACCTGATCCTTTGTACCCTGCCTCACTTCATCACATCCCCATTCCTGTCCAATAAATATATCTCCTTTTTTTTTTTTTAAATGAAATTATCTTTACATAAGAGCCCTATTTATGATATATGGAGCTAGCTAGAACTTTTGAAACAACTTGTATTCTAGCTCTAAATAAATATCAAGACTTTCTAACTATAAGAATGATAAGAAATAGTGATAATGTCTTTTATGATTCAGTATCTTTTTTTTAAAAACTGAATGAGACCAAGGGTTCAGTATTCTTGCGTTATAGATAAGTGTAATATACTGTCTTTTACTCAACTACAAATGCTTGCTGATACTGTAATTCTTAGAACAAGATATCCTAACTTGACGCAAAATTGTATTAAGCTTGATTGCCTTGTTTTTATAGAATGAGATCAACTGATTAAAGGAGAATATCTATTTGGATTTTCCAGCTGTGTGCAAATTTTTCTCCTTTATTGAGAGGAAGTCTACTTTATTTTATGTGCTTTAATGACATCCGTGAATGTCTAGTACCTGCTACTGGTTCATTTCAGATACTGGAATTGTATCCTCTTGCCTTTTTCGTTTGTTTGCGTGTATACTGCTTTTTCTTTCCCTCTGGTTCCTTTATTTGTTTCCACGTTATTCACTTTAGATGTTATAGCAGTGGTTTGCTAAAGAGTTCAACCTGTTCTTCTAGCGAATTTGTACAACTATCTAAAATCCTAATTCTTGAGTATTTATGATTCTTAGGTACACTACACAGGAACCATCTGAAAAAAGCAGCTTATTGTCTAGACTAGCGCAACGTATTCCTTTCATTTTTAATATCCTTAAGAAGCCAGATCCACCACTTCAAACTGCCAAACAAAGTGAAATTGATGAGAGTCCAGAAATTTCTGATATGCCAGAATTTGTTTCCATGGATAATGCACCTGAGGATATGTCCATCTATTCTGGGGAACTGCAGGCATTATTTCCTAGTGATAGTGAAGACACATCCTTTTTGAGGTCTTTCTCTACTCTTTTAAAACCATCTAAGTTCACCTTTGCTGAAATCATTCTTGGACGACATACTATGCTTACATTTGGAAATTTTGTTGCTTTGCAGAGATTATAATAATGTCTCTGATGAAAGGAAGATTGAACTGTCAAATTCTAACGTTGCTACTGAAGGTACATAATTAGTTTTGTTTTAGGTTGACTCAGTTTTTCATTGAGTTGCGTCTCGACATGAATGCAATCAAGGCTATTCATCAGTTGCAATAAGATTAAAGTGGACAACAAATTTTATTAGATAAGCAAATCAAAGTTATGAGCCTATAATGGAATAGTGAAATCCTGATCTGACTGGATTTTGTAGCACCTCTTGTCTTCAAAAGAGAGCTGCTCACAAGATGGAATCTGGAGCCCGGAAACGAGACTTCAGAAGGCTTAGCTACAGAAGGGACCGCGAATGAGGAAGCCAAAAACAGGGTTGATAATACCAGTACCTACAAACTTCCAGTTGGTGTAAAGCATCAAGAACAGTTGCAAACTAGTCCAGGTTCCTCAAACTCAAGAAATTCATGGAGGAAATCTGAAGAAAGTAAAAGTGCACAGCCTAGAGATGTTTCAAGTATATCTCAGGAGGCAGTGGATGAGGAATACAGCGAAATTATTGCAGATGTTTACAACTCTAACTTTTCCTTAACTGAAAGAAACTATGCCGGTGTTCCAAAAAGGAAAGGAGTTCTCTCTTCTCGGGCAGCCTCTATGCTGGTAAAATAGCCTAATTTTAGTGCTGGACATAATCAAATTTATTTTTATCATAAAAAACTTAGCAATTTGGATAATTACAAGTTGTTTACTTGTTTAGAAAGGGTTCAGTAGATAATTGCACAAACTTTTTGCTGCATTATAATTTATAATCAATTGCATCAGTTTCTTTAAATTTGATAACTTCAGCTTTATGGAATGTTAGCTGGTGGAGTTGTTGGATTTTTTTCAATCTTGCTGACCTATGTGCAACAGTTACCTTATGAATTAGAATGATGAATACTATTTCTAATAAAGAAGAAAATTAAAGGTGTTATATCAACTTCTGCTTTTGGTTATTTACACTGCAAATTTATTCACTGGTAAATGAGCCTCAATACAGGTAGAAACCAAGACGTAAATGTTAACGACGTACTGGATCTTATTCATTTTTCTTTACACAATCATAAATCAGTGGTGGTCCCATGATTTCACAGAGCAGATTTGAATTTGTGTGTTGGTGCTTGTCTCAAGTTGAAGCTGGACTAGAGCCATTTCCTCCTCCCTCTACCTCAAATTTATCCCTGTATAGGCGAAGCTAGGTATCTGAGTGTCTTGGTTAGTTATATGACAAGGGAGAAATTACATGGGAAAGTTTTGATGGTAAGTTAAATATATATTTTATCTATTGTTAGGTTTTAAGTTATGCTATCATCATACTCAGGAAGCTGAACGGGATTCAAAAAAGAAGTGGATTCGTGTAGTTGAAATGAAATACATGGGAGGTATATACAGAGGTCGCATTGAAGGAGGACTTCCAGAAGGAAAGGTACTTTTATGTAGCTATACAGACTCAGAAGACCTGTTTTCTTGGTTACATTTTTTTATATCTTTTATTCTCAGTCCCCAAAAGAAGAAACTGTTAACTACTTGGAGTGCAAAACAGTTTTTCTTTTGCCAAATTTTTTATTAAATATCTTTTTGAATATTCTAAACTTAGAATATAACAATTTCTAGTACTCTTAATGTACTTTCACGATACAAGTTTTATTTTAGAAAGTTCAAGAAATCAATATATGAATTCACACTGTAAATCAGATGCATTGACCCTCTCTGATTGCTCCATTTTGGGATGATGAGTATATGTTTTTTACTCGTTCTTATTCCTGATGAAGTGATTTTTTATTCTATAGGGCTGCCTGTCTCTTGGAGATGGAAGCAAATATGATGGTATGTGGCGCTACGGGAAGAAATCAGGGTTGGGTACATTTTACTTCAATAACGGTGATATTTATCGGGGTTCATGGAGAGATGATCTCATGCATGGAAAGGTACTAGTAATCCTTGAGTGCTTTAAGTTTGATAGTTCTCTACAAATTTACTATACAAAAACTAGTGTGGGTGCACTTCTGCTGCACACTATCAGCTTCTCGTTCTTTATTTCCTGATGTTTTGGAAGGTTATAATATTTCAACACATCATGGATGCAAGTGCGACACCTTTTCAAAATATACTAACCAGCAAGCAAAAGAATCCGAGAGCTTTTTAAGAATGTGAAAACTCGTTTGTGCATTTAGGCGAGCATGATGGTTTTTGGTAAAAATTTTACCTATGAGATTTTAGTTTGGACGACTAGTGCAATCTTTTAAGGATCATGTTTGAGATTCTCCCCTTCTTGCATACTGGTTGTATATGGGATTACTCCCATTTACATTAATAATTTTTACTTCATCAAAAAACAGACCAGCCTCTATCCAAATTATTCCCACTTGTTGCTTTTCAAACATTAGTTGAGTTGAACTGATAACAATTGCTTTCAAGAATTCTGAAGTATTTTGGAGAAATACTTTGAATTTGTGGTATCTTGCGGGTAACTTCTGTATCTGTAAATAATAAGTTTCAAGTGACCAATTTATCTATGTTTGGTTTCATCATTGGAATTGGTCAAGTTGGTTCTTGAAAACTGAAAAGGGGACAGCAATTTTGGACAGAAGGGAGTATCACTTTTCTCCCAGTATGGATCAAAGCATCATAAGCCAGATTTGACTGTGAAGGAACCTTTACTGTGGTTCAACCAAACCAGTTTATCCTCTTAATCAATAGTGCCTTTCAACTGCTCCAGGACACCAATAATAACGCCTCAGTCCCAAGCATCATCATTCATCATGTTCCCGTCATCATCATATCAAATAAAATAAAAGCAAAACATAAGTTAAATATATATAAATAAATAATAAT
>JACEIK010000301.1:308309-318583 GCA_018107945.1 Datura stramonium | reverse complement strand
AAAATCGGAGAAAATGGAGGTTCCAGGTTCATCGAAGAAGATGATAGCGACACAAGCAGAGATGGTGGAAGCCAAAGTACCATTATCATACAGGGACCAGTGTGCCCACCTGTTGATCCCTCTGAACAAGTGCCGGCAGACGGAGTTCTACTTGCCATGGAAGTGCGAGGACGAGCGTCACTCGTATGAGAAGTGCGAATACGAGCTTGTCATGGAACGGATGCTTCAAATGCAGAAGATCCGTCAGCAGGAAGCTCAATTGAAGCAAAAAGGACAGACAATTTCCCTTATCCCTAAGACTGCCAATGCCTAATCAATCTGTCATCATCTAATTCGGTCAGTTCTTGTTGATTTATCTCTTTTTCTTTATTAATTACTGTCAATTTTGTTCCAGTGTTTAGCTTGTGTTCATGAATTTCACCTTGAGGATACAAAATTATGTCTATTTATGTGAATGTGTTTGTCTATGCATATAAGACTAGATAGCAGCTCAATTCCTAGGACAGTGGCGGAGCCACGATTTGAAGTTTATGGTTTCTGAACTTGCCGCAAAATACATAGCTCATTTTAGTAACTGGATTTATGGTATATAATGGATTTCCTAATACAAATATAGAGTCTAATCAAAAGCTACTGGTTTCATATGAACCCGTAGGTAATACACTACCTCCAGCCCTGCAGGTGACCCATACGAAAGCTGAAGCCTTTTATAATAGGAGAGCCCACTACCCAAAAAATCTTGCCTTTTACTGTTAATATAAGATAAGCCATGCCTTATTCACCTTAGATTGGGCAATTTATTATCTTGTTTTTTTGCCTTTTACTACTTTAATGGATTTCTTGATCGTTTTCTGTTATTGCGCTCAAAGATTCTGCTGGGGATGCTATTGCTTTCTGTGTCAAATTGTTGGGTAGCTTATTGTTATTCGTTTTTAAGTCGTAAGTCATTCACGGACTTGGCTGGCCTATATCCTTTACTTCTGGAAATTACCTACAATGTTTAAGGATGACTTGTAAAAAGTTTAAAGATAAACTAGTGAAGATTAATGAAGGAGTTGTTAGCCATTGATATATGTAGTAATATTGGTGTACAAGATGTCTGAGGTTCCATGTTCTATGCCTTGTTTGTGTAAATTCATCAGACACCATTTCCCCCAAGTACATGGCATGTTGCCAGTATATGAGAAGTGGAGAATCAATTAGAACTTTAACCACTTTCGGGACATGTGGCACAATAACAATCATGCTTGTTTATCATCGGACTGGTATGCACGTCATTATACTATTTGCAAGAAAGCAATAAACATTGAATACAAGTATGGAATTGTTAATAATTATCTGTTAATTAACAAAATTAACACAATATGGTTTTTGTAGACAAGCGTTGACTACAGTTTAATTGGATTAACTGGAAACAACTACTGGTTATGGAATTCACTTGAGTTTAAAACCTAAGAATATTAGCACCTCCAACACTTCATAAACTGATTGCATTCTCTTAACCTTACTCTAATGAATTGAGTTATTAACCTAGAGTGCTAATATACTTATAAACATCTTTCGAGTTGTTTATAAAGCTATCTTCCTTGATTCATTCTCAGTCTCTGTATGTCTGAGAAAAATGATAACAAAGGTGCATTAGCTTCAAGCCCAAACTAGCATATGGCAGTTAGCTGTTTGTCCAACCAAAATCACAAACTAATGCATCTGTTAAGCTAAGTGATTTAAAACTGTGCTACTCAATTCTAGTAGAACCTAGATTCTCATTGTCAAGTTCGTTCTTGGGTTACCACATAAATCTAATTGGTTTCCAATTAATTAAATGTAATGAGCACAAGATTAAATGGAGTAAAATAATAAAAGAGGATCTTTAAGTTCCAATTAATTAATATGAATGTCATAGATGAGATACGGTAATGTAGGAAATACAACAGTCAATTCATTTATGTAGTTGGCCTTCCAATAAGTGTGTAAGTTCAAGGAGACTGAGCTATGACAATCAACTAGACAAAAGTTTAAAAGTGCAAGAGAAGATAGAAAATATGGAAGAAACATGCATATCTACTGTGTGTGCTGGAATTTTAATAATATACTGTTACCTTTCTCGAAAAAACATACATGTGAATGGGAGGTAATTCAGTATAACAAAAGCAACCCTCAATCATCTTACATACTTGCTGACTTTACTCCCTGTTCCATCCTCAGTTGTAAACAAATTGAGTAGTTAATGAGGGATTTCTTGTGTGATGGAATGAGTGAACACAATCTTCTTGGTTATTGAGAGAGGGTAACATTCTTGGCTTTGATATCCAGGAATTAAATCATGCTCTATTGCGGAAATAGTTATGGAGATGCACACATGAGTAGGGTGCTTCATGGAGAAAGATAATCATGATGGAGTAACCAATGCAGTCAATTTGGGTAGTCCTGAACAGATGTCACATCTACTCTCAAGATTAGCTTAATATGGAAAGAGATTATTTAGGAAAGAAAAAGGACTTCGCGAGGTTCAATGGTGGGATTATCAACAAATAAAAGTTGTATTGATTTTAACCTAATGTTTGGTGTGGTGATATTGTTGTGAAAGACATTCTGCCACCCCCATTTTATCCCGGGAAGTCACATCACAATCATTGAAGGAGGTGAACCAAGGACATTCTGGAAGTCGTTATGAAATCGGAGGCATCGAGGAAGGTAGCACAAGTTTTTGATAATTGAGAAACCCCGTGAGTTAGCTAGTGCAACCTCAATTGTGCTTGCAGGCTCAAAACTCAAGGTAGCATACCCCACCCTTCTTTCATGCTCCCACTTAAGTAGCAGTAACATGAACAATTTAAGAAGTATGAAATACATTTTCGTCAATTGGTTTTGCATTTGCAAGAATTATACTGAGCATGTGGATCATCTTCCGTTATGTTGTAGTTTTCCATCGAAATTGTGGCCTAACATTTTTCATTTCTGATGGATCTCCCTAGAGCAGTGGGAGATATATAAGCAAGTTAAAAATGAACAAACTAGATGCTTGAAGGAAGATATGAAAGACCATCCCATTATGTATTCTTTGGTTAACATAAAGAGAAAGGAATATGTGAACTTTCTGAGGACTTTAGACTTGGATACCTTGTGAAAAACTCTCTTATCATTTTTGAGGTGTGAGCAAGAAATTCCTTGTATAGACAACTGGCTATATTTTTTGGGTAGCCTAAAGCAGTCTTCTACTGAACTTCTTTATTAATTCACATTTTCATGTGTATTAATATATTTTTATATCAGTTGTCCATAAAATGCGATCGTGGTCTGAAGGAAGGACTGAAGTGCTTGTTGCCACGAGGAGGGTTAGTTTGGTGATTAGACAGAGATGAAGCCGGTGGGTTGGTGATTATTTGAGCTTGGGTGTATAAGTTTAACAACAGACCTTTTTAAATTGGTTAATTATATGGGTGAGCCGAATGAATTTTGAGCGATAACTCGTCATTTACAGCGACGAGGCCATGCAAAATAAGGGATCATCGGTGCAAAACAATCCAAGCGGGAAGCACAGCTTGGCCGGTAGCAAGAGGGTTCTTATGCACCTCAAGTGACAAAGCAGATCCCATGGGAAGGAAAGCAACTTTGGAGAAAGCATGAGCCTTTGACATGGTTCACATATGACATTACAACTCCTTTGCATACTCGCTTTTTTTAAGGATGTGGTTCATATTTGACATGCATACTCCTTGCTTTCTTCAGTTACATGCAGCAGGGAGAAACCGCAACTTGAAATATTCTTTTTTCCTTTTCCGCGCTCTTTTCTTAATGTTTGTGGTGGTTGTCATGGTTATTAAGTTTCTTTTTATGAGTCATTTCAGATTCTACCTGTAACTTTGTCATGCAATGAGTGGTTTCGACTTCATGTTTGACAGGGGAGCTGAAAATTGCCAAGGCTTCCAGAACACCGGAGTATTGTCGCTACTGCTAGGTGGGCGTTTTTTTTTACATTTTAGAATTGACATCGGTCAAGTGATATAATATTTTGTAGTACACTCTTTGCACCTCTTACTGGTTCAATAATGTTTTTCATGTTTAGCAGTTTGTATACTATTCAAGACCTGTTTGGCGTTTCCTTGAAATGTTTTCGTCAGTTTCAAATAAAACCATGTGAGAGCACAGATTTAGATGAAGTTGGTAAGACAACTATGTTGTCTGATGAAAGTTCCTCTATGTTTGTCTCTTTAATTGTGCTATGTTGTTCCTGTTTGAAGATTAAAATAATTTTGAGTTTTGGGGTTTCAATTCTTGCTATATATTCTTTTTTACCAAAGCCTAATATAATACTTTTTTTTTTAATTTGTTTCTTTGATTTTAACTTGACACAGAGTTTAAAAAAATAAAGAAACTTTTGAATCTTGTGGTTTTAAACTAAAGACATGTAGAATATATTAAAATGTTCTTTAATCTCATGGTAAACATGTCACGTGGAAAGTTGAAACCAAAGAGTTTCCAAAAAAGGAAAAATCGTTCCTTTTTAAACGGATTAAAAAGAGAAGAAAAACAAACAAATTGAAACAAAAGGAGTACTAGCAAGTAGTCAATGAGGAATGCATGTCAAAACAAGAATTACTCCTTTGAATCTTAGTGTGAATTTCATAGTTCTGTTAAACCGTCTCCATTGTATTAATTCAAACACTCCACAAAATGATCATCTAAACACCTCCAAATTTTATGTTTCAAGTCAGCATCGAATGTCCACAAGACACATTGGGAACGAATTAAAGTATTTAGTTGTTAGTTGAGATCAAATTGAGATGTCTACGTGCGCACTCTTTAAGTTTGAATACTTACTTGCCAACCAATATTAAGTTTTGAGTGTTTGTTTATGTATTATGCAAAAATAATAAGTTGTTGAATTACAAGACCTGGCACTGAAAGTACAAGTCAACAAACTAATCCTCTGTGTGAAACAAGTTCGAGTCGACTATATAAAACTTCACTAACCATGTTTCTCACTGAAATTCATCTCAAACCAACATTATTATACTGAAAGCAAATAAAAACGAAAAGTATTAGAAGTTCTCTATACTTTCTACTGGCATAAGAATCTCTACTAGCAAACTAGCAGCAACAGAGAGAATTGAAAATTTACGTCTTGTTCTTGGAGAGACAATCATCTTTTCTTCTTATTCATCTCTTTTGTATCCGAGACTAAGGCCTTGATGCAGAGTCGAGGTTTCGTACTAACAAGTGCTCGTGGAAGAACCGATACACCAACTATGGCTGTCCTATCCGGTACTCCAGAAACTGGAAGTACCTCAACAACCACACAGAGCTGCAAAAGAGAAGCTACATTCAGTACATAAAAAGATACAGAGGAAGCAAAAACGTTTATAACTTGTCACTGACGACGAATAGTTTGACCTCTGGATCTTTCAAATCCACCGTCGAATCTGGCACAACTTCTTTCACTGCTGCTGCTACCACGCTGAAGCATTTGTTGCGGTCCAACAGAGCAAATATATCAGGATCACTGGAAGTTTTTCTTAGATTCTTCATCTCGGTTTCCTCAATCCCTCTCCTGTTATACCCAACTGCAAACTATAATGTCATTAGTTCTACAAGTTTATCTTAGAATGATCGACCCCCAGAGAGCAAAATGCTCGAGCTACTGAACATACTGCTCAAATTCAATTCATTGTAATAGGAAAAGAAAGCTCGAGCTACTGAACGTCATACTCATGTAAGAGAACTTGGGATTAACAAGAGCATGTCTATCCAGCCAAGGTTTACCTTCACAGTCTTTCCAGTCTCCTTTTGCTTATTGTTCATAAACTGCTCAACAAGATTTGTCACAATCTTCTTAAGTTCCTTCTCATCTAAACAGCATGTACCTTGAATTGGTAATATCCGATTGCACCAACTGCATAACATAATAAAGGTCATGATTGTCTTAGTTTCTTCGGTATTAGAAGCAATCTTCGAGACAAGAAAGGATGAGAAAGAAGAAAAGACAGTTGTCTCCTATTATAATGAAAAAGATCACACCAAAGAATCATAATCACAATATCAAGGGACCGCAGAAAGGGCAGCCCGGTGCACTAAAGCTCCCGCATAGCGCGGGGTCCAGGGAAGGGCCGGACACTATCAAGGGACCACATGAAGCAATATTACATGTAGATAAGAGCTCAAAATTTAACCGAGAGCAAACAAGAAAGAGAGAAACTCACAGAGGGGACTTCAATATTCCAGATTCTAGGGATTGAAAAATCTGTGAAACGATGTCAACCACTGCTGGAGACTTGTCGAATGGAAATTTAAAGAGAACTAATCCACTTCTTGTTAATTTAACAAGTGAGAGTATGTCATTTTTCTCCATAGAAGTACCAGATTCTGCAAGGGGTAAACAAAGAACTGTTTGACACTATTCCTAGTAGACCTTTGTATCAGTAAGTCCACACAGATATCAACACTAATCAAAAAAAAAAAAAAAGTCCACACGGATATCAAAATGTTGAAGAAGCACTAATACCAGAATTCACATGCTCATTAGCTGCACCTTCTCCTGACACATTACATTCTTTATTAGCATCTTCCGTGCATGTTTTCCTTCGCTTAGCATCACGATTTGAATCAATATACTGACAGGAAAACAAAAAAACACAACTATATTTAGCATTCTTTCCAACACAAGGGTCACGCAGATAAACTCAACACCAACTTATAGGTGCAATACAAAATAACATGGATTTTTAATGGAAAAATACAAGTGAATAAGGTTTCCATAGCCAGCTGCAAGTCACCACAAAAGGTGCATATTACAGCTCCACTGGAAAAACAATATCAAAGTTTACTTGTCCAGAACTTTTTTGAAACAAAATAAATAAAAGTATTAAAAATACCAAAAAAAGTAAATAAATAACCTTTTCAAGGATACCTATAGCTTCTTTTGTTGCACTTTTCTCCCTCTCTGAGGACCAAAGGAAAAAACTCTTAGGAATACAACACACTAAACAAATAAACTTTTTTGTATTATGACATGCTATGCTAGAAACAACAGTTGTGTTATCAGGCAAGTAATGGAGTTATTCACTTCTACATTTTAAGAAATAAGTTCAAAGTACAAGAATAGAATCCTGCCCTTGACTAAAATCCTATCTTCGGCATAGGTCCCCGGCCTTTTTAGTCATAGGGCACTAAAAACACATTTTTTATGTAAGGCGGAATGCATCGAGAGCCCTTAAACTTGCCAGTTAATTTCATTTAGACACTCAAACTATAAACTTTTCTGATTGAGCATCTGAATATATGATAACGTGTTCCTATTACACACTTCCAACTTAAAGTTTGAAAAGTCAAGCGCGCATTACGTAAATAAATCAACCACTTGAAATATGTCACCTCCCTTAATTATATGCATTAGCCTCAATAAACCGTAAAACCTCATGTTTGTTCCAATTGAGGTTGATCGGTATAAGTAAAGGAGGTGACATATTTTATGTAGTTAATCGTAAAATATGAGATGACATTTTTAAACTTCATATTTTAAGACAAAATTCTACTACTAGAATTTTGTCTCATTCCATCGTTATAAGCAAACGGAGAGAAATCAACTACTACAATTTTGTCTTATTTGAGATTTAAAAACCTTGGTCTCCAAGGTTTTCACTTAATTGACCGATATGCCATATCCTTGGATAAAGTAGTTCTATAATTAATTTTTTTGAAATGTAAAAAAAAAAATCATAGAACTACTTTACCCAAGGGTATGGCCAGATAAAAACTAGCACTACTTGGTTAAAGTAGTTCTATGATTTATTTTAAATGATACACTGAGTTCGTAAAGTAGAGCAAGATAAAAATTAGCACTACTTGAATATTGTATGTAATCCCAATATAATCACAAGTAGTATGTAATCCCATTATAATGTCCATACTAGATCAAAATAAAGAAGGTATTTGATTTTACTTTCATATTGTCCCGGTGAAGGACTTTTAAACACATTTCTATCTAATTGTTCTATTTCTAATCCTCCTTTTATGCCCGATACTTCCTCCTCTCATTTATCTTTTAGCTAAGCACTTTTCTTTGAAAAGTTCTATTATCTATAGCCCAAAACTCATTTCTAGTTCCTTCCCAATATCCAAAATTTTCAAGAATGAAATGTGCAATATTCTTGTAACTCTCTTTCCCCCGCATAGTAGATTCTAGTCCTTTTGTCTTGTCTTACTCTATAGGTGATAGTAGAAAAGTTGACAGATAAGTCACCTTTTCTATTACTATGAAATTCATAAATGAAGTAGTTAATGGGAGGGTTATCATTGTCCTATTTGTAGTGATGAATCTTGTATGTGTTCCTAGGGAAAAAAATTTGTCTATTTTTTGGGGTCCCAAAGGAGTGTGGAAATGCATAAGAACTCTTGAATGGAAAAGAAATGTAACTCCAATTCCTTTGATCATTTGTCCAGATTTGAATCCAAAATTTCTTCCACTGTCCAGACAGTTTCACCTGGGTGAATAAAATGCTTAGGGTCCTAGTTCAAGTTAAATTGTGAGAGGTCAAATATTTCAACTTTTAACAGATGGATTACAACATATGCACTACCAAATATGAAACATGCCCAGAAAATGTCTGCTAGGGAAGATGCTTCAGACTACTAAGAATAATTTACAATTTTCTCCTTGAGAAGAGTAGATGATTTTCAATGAACTTCATACTAAGAACCAAAAGCACACCAACATAACAGTGTAAATAACAAACCCCACAAGTAGCTTCACTTCCTGCTTTTAAGATATTTTCACCTTCTCACCTCTTCTATATTCTACAAGCACTCAAACATTTAAGCTCAAGGTCCATTTCATCTTGAGGTCCAAACTCATGTCATATGTCAAGCGACATGGCAGTCCACTCAAATTCATGGCCAACAAGATTATGGCAAATGTTCAAACGATGTGGCCAGAATGAAGCCCTTTAACAGTGAAGAAAACAGTACCCAAATAACAACTGCTTTTTGGAGAAATTTGCACAATAACTATCTGAAGCGGGTACTCTAAAGGTAGTTTTCCAACGGACAAATACTACCACATAAATCTTTTCAAAGTTTAAGCATCTGCTAAAAACAAAAATAAAGAAAAGGGACACATTTTAGCTAGAAAGGTGACATTTTTTCCCAGTATAAGAAGGAATCTAATGAATGTTCATTCAGCAGGCACACCATTTTCCAGACAATATCAGTTACCTAGCGGATATACTTGAAAAGCTAGATCAATTTTCAATCAATTCCTCAATCCTAAACTAGTCCAAGTTTGCTATATAAACCCTATGCATCCATTCCGCTCAATTCGAGCCCCATTTTCAATCCAATACTAGTACATTAACTTGTCTTTTAACCCAAATTATGGGTTTTGAAACACCAGTAATCGAGCGGATACATTTTAGCTACCAAGATTTTACACTTTTCCAATTATAAGAAGGAATCAAGTGAATCTTTATTCAACAGCACACCATTTACCACACAGTATCAGTTACCTATCTTATACATAATACTTGAAAATCCCAAATAAAATTTCAATTAATCAACTATTCCTCAATTCAAAACCAGTCAGAGTCTTCTAGTAGAACACTAATAGCCTATGCATACAATCCAATCAATTCGAGTCCATTTACAATCCAATACTAGTAAATTAATCGTCTTCTAACCCAACTTCATGTTTTTTTTTTAAAGTTTTGTAACAAAATGAAAAAACTTTTAAACCCCAAATATTCAAAAAATGGGAAAGTAAGCAAAATGTCGAGAGATAGGGAGAAACTGACTGATGGGGCAAGTTATGAGAAACCCAGAATGCGAATGGCGAAGGAGAGAAGAAGAAGCGTTGTAATCGAAACGAGGGATGCTTATCACAGCAGAATGCTGCTCCCATGGCTTCATCTCGTCACTTTTTTCTACTTCCTCTTTGTCTCTTCCTTCTGCAATTTCGGTTCCCAATTCCTCCTTCCTTTCATCATCGGCCATGGGTTTCTCTGGTTTGCTTGTTTGCTTTGTCGAGTAACAACAATGTCTGCCCTTTTGCTGAGGAGAAACGGAGGCGGTTCAAGTTGGAGAACAGTGGAAAAATTAACCCTTTGGTTGAAATTAACACTGTGTTTGGATGGTTGTTAGGTATTGAAAAGAAAAAAAATTAGGCTAACAAACACAATTACATCATATTTATGTTACATAAAATAAAATAAAATTTTAATTTTTCTTCATTATATAACAATGAATTTAATGATTGAGTATGGATCACTAGGCCGTTTTCAATG